>CM023195.1:7655459-7893501 GCA_013167095.2 Daphnia sinensis | reverse complement strand
TCAATGCTTGCGTTGATCCTGCCACGGGTTGACCCGGTATTGCAGTACCTCCGGGCTCGGCTCACCCTATGAAAAGGGTCATGTTTCTGAATAAAGTAAATGAACAGATGCTCGTCTCCATCATGCACCATTACGTTGCGGCTAATGCGGTCATCTGGAAGTCGTCACATTTGGTGTATTGCAACTCATCAATGCTCCATCTCAAGTCGTATGGCAGCTGAATGTCTATGCTTCTACCGTCTTTTAGTAAGGAAGCAACGTGGTGAAATAATGGCAGCTCAAGGAAAAATGTTCCTCTAAAAGAAACAAGTTGATTTTCGTGTATTTAAGTTTGTCTTAGTGTAATTGGTTGTTCGGTGATTTTTCATGGAGCCATTTGTCTTACTGAATCTATCGTTGAGATGAGATGAGATGAGCACCAGGAAACGATTAGACGGCGACATTCGATGTTCAATAGGGAGGGCACATTTTTCGTTAAACGGCAACATTTTTCTTCTAACCCAAAAATGCCTGAAGATTTTCGAATTTTTTAAACAAGAGCTTTATAGAATCAACTATGCTCAGTGGGATCCTTCAGCGTTATGCGTGATTCGATGTTCGATAGCTATTTGATTAGCTTCATGGCTTAGCGTGCTTCGTCGTTATTGTTTGGGTACCAAGAAACTATGAGTGCTCGGCAAATTTTAGCTACACTCATACTTACCTGGCTCAGAGGCAATCATGATCACCAAGGTGGTTCGTCCAGGTTGAGGCCTTTCCATTGCACTAAGAATGGGATGACCCTTGCGATTAATCCAAATGTGATTAACTCGGGTGTACAATTTTTGGTAGTGGGGGACTGCGTTCGCGCCGTCCCCTGAGAAGCAACAACCTGTAATACCAACTGTACCAGACTTGAAACACGCCGATGATTGGGCGTACAATTCACTTACGGTATGTCACTGTAAAACAAAAAAATCTCTTTTCTTTGATACACAAGCAACCATTACGAAAAACCCAAAAATTGAGTTGATGAAGAACGATTACAAAGTCTCTTAGGCGCAGCAAAAGAGGCCTAGACTTTCAAGTGGCTGATTTTCCACATAACTCAAGAACATCAAACAACCGTTTGCAAATAGACAATCTTACTTTTGAAAACAAAGCTGTCAACGGCCATACCACGTAGAACTCACCCGGTCTCGTCAGCTCCCGGAAGTTAAGCTACGTCGGGTCTTGTTAGTACTTGGTAATTGGATTGGATGCAGACGTGTTTTTGTGGTCTCTTGTTTTCCCCATCAAATTGTGAGTTTTTTGTTTACTTTCATAGTTTTTTGTTGTTATTTTAATGTTCTAGAGTGTTTATTTTGTATAGTTTTCCTGTTTAGTGTGTTTTTTCCCTTTTTTTGTTGTTTTCCTGTGTTTTGTTTTACTTGTGTGGGGACCCCCCCCCTCCCCCTTGGCAGTTTGTTTACATTGTCTAGGGGACAATGGCTGCCAAGTGGCTCAATAGTGTAGATGTCGATTTTGGGCTTCAATTCCCGAGATTGAGTATGCGTGCGGTACATGGGTTCGTGCGTAGTTTGAAGGTTGAGCCACAGGATCTCTTAGGCCTAGTTGCTGTACTAGATACGAGAAATCAGGTCGCTAGAATTACGTTTACGACAGAGGCATACACCTCAAATTTTTTGTCCCAACACAGTGGCATCGTCAGGACAGAATTGGAAGGAAAAGAAGTTAATTTAGTCATCAGGGACAGTAATATTCATCAGAAATTTGTCAGAATTGCGGGAATTCCACAGAATCTAGACTTGGGAGTAGTAAAGACACATCTGAAGGAATTTGGAACCATAATTGACGCTCGGTGGGAACGCTATCGAGTGGTAGAGGATGACGTTTTGTACCCTGTCCTTGCCACTTGGATGATAGTACGAATGACGTTGACTAAGAATATTCCCTCATACATTACTATTGGCAGCTATCGTGCCATGGTGAAATATGAGGGACAGAAACCTACTTGCAGACTCTGTGACGACGAAACTCATTTTAGCTACAACTGCCCAACTTTAAGACGTAATAAGGAACCTACCACTGTCCAAAAACCCGGTAATAATATGACTAAAAAGACAGAGACAATCCTGGAAAAACCCGTCACCATACCGTTAGATGTAGACCCCATGGTTTCTAAGGCCCTTCTTGAGTGTGGATTACAAGATTCACTCTCAGGGGGGACTCCCAATTTAGATATTTCTCCCACCGAACAGCCCGTTAAATCCACAGACGACCCACCACGACAGACTCCGCCAGCCCAAATGATAGTCCCTGAAACACAACCTGATGACTCGGAACCTATGACAATTTCCATGGAACCGATGGAACCCAATTTGGGGGAAGTTGAGGCTTTGGAAACTGACAAACAAGTGACCACCTGAAAGCTCCCCCCACTGTACCACAAAACAAACGCTTCAAACCTACTTTGACGCCCCAGAATTCTAGACCTACCTTGTCCACTTCTCACACCAAGAAACCATTAAAATGACTGCAAAGTTAAAAATCGCATCTATTAACATTGGAGGGATTAGGTCAGTCGAGCGACGTCAAATTCTTTTTAACTTCTGCAGGGACGGTAATCTAGATATAGTGGGACTTCAAGAGGTAGCATTTCATTCTTGTCAAATTATTGAAAGTCGCTACCGTTTGTTGGCAAATGTCGGTCCCAACAAAAATGGAACAGCCATTCTTATAAGACATGGTCTGGACTATTCTTGATTACTTTAAGAACCCGACGGAAGGCTCATATCTATCGACGTGAACTGTTTCACGTTCATTAATATCTATGCCCCGTCAGGTAGTCATGTAAAAACTGAGAGAAACAACTTTCTTCGCCAAACCGTCCCTGCTTACACAATTACTACTCGACTGCCCTTCGTGTTGATGGGCGATTTTAACTGCGTAGACGACATCCAAGATAAGGCATCCTCCGACTCCCTCCCTTCCCAAAGTAATATCGTCAGCTATGCTTTGAAAAAGATGGTTACTGGTCTTGATCTGGTAGACATCTGGAAAAAGCTAAATAAAAGTGAAACTGGGCACACCTTTTACCATCCCTCCGGTTCTTCTCGGCTTGATAGGATATATGCTAGTCGATCTTTTGCAGAGAATTTTTTAAATATTTTTTTGCAATCTTTGTCGGTTAGTGATCATCAATCCGTACAATCCACTTTTACCGGCAATCTCGGTCTCCCACATCGTACTAGATCCCCTGCTGGGTGGTGGAAGTTAAATACTTCCATTTTGTCAGAAGAAGGCTATCACAACTATATTACAAATTTTATTCACGAATCTGCCAATCATCCTCTTAGGGAAAGTAATGTTGCAAATTGGTGGGAGAGTGTCCTGAAACCAGGTATCAAACGCATTTCGGTAGACTATTCTAGGCAAAGAGCTAAAATGATTAGGGAAACGAAGTTTTTCTATCAGTCCTGCATTCAGGAGATGGCCGAAGCAGATACCTTTGATTGGGTTGCCTTTCACCAGTTGAGGAAATTCTCAAAGTCTTGGGAGGAGAGCACACTTAAAGGGTATGGGATTCGTTCCTGCTGCTTTGAAGGCCAGGAATTAGAGAAAGCCAATATTTTTCATGTTAATAGAGCTAGAGTTAACTACCGAAAATGCTGTATTGATAAAATCATTGCCTCAAATGGCACATGCTTATCGACCAAAGAGGACATTTCAGGAGAGATTCTTTCACATTTCAGTAAAATTTTTAAAAATCAATCTTCTCCTGACATACTGGCAGGGACTGATTTTCTTGAGGGAGTAAGAGATTGCTTTAAGCCAACCCCAAACCTGACTGCACCAATTTCCCTCCCTGAGATTAGAGCTGCTCTTATGGCGATGAAATCAAACAAGTCTCCTGGCACCGATGGCATTCCTTACGAGTTTTACGTAGAATTTTGGGACGTGATAGCACCCCATTTCTTGGGTATGTTCAATCATATCCTTGAAAGGGAATCTCTGACTTCATCGCAGGGCCAAGCGGCGATCAGGCTAATTCCCAAGTCTTCAGGACCTTGTGGAATTTCTAATTTTCGGCCAATTTCTCTTTTGAATTGTGACTACAAAGTCATGGCATCTGTCTTAGCGAGACGATTGAGGCAGACACTATCATCTACCATAGGGCCTCATCAAAAAGGTGGGGTACCTGGTAGATTGATTTTTGATAATTATACGCTTTATAGAGATGTCATCCAATTCGTTGATGACCGGGGATGCCATGACTCTTCCAACTTTCCGATTCGGGGTATGGGCGCTGCCATTGTTGGAGTTGACTTGGAAAAGGCCTACGACCTGGTTAACAGGGAAGTCCTCTGGAGGATACTGGATGTCATGGGTTATCCCACCACTTTCGTCCGTTGGTTACAGACTATGTATTCTGTAACAGAAATGTCAATTCTCAACGGATCGGAGGTGGCTGGGGTGCTTTCTGATTTTCAATCGATTCGACAGGGATGCCCCCTATCTGTCCATCTCTTTATTCTATATATTGAGCTGTTACTGTTGCGTTTATCTCGAGTTCTCCAGGGCATATCATTATTTAATGAAAAACTCACTGTCAGAGCCTTTGTTGATGACGTCACAATTTTCATTTCTTGTGACGAAGATTTTACCAGGGCAGGACAGGTCCTTGACTTGTTCTGCCAGTGGACAAAGGCAAGGATGAATAAGGAGAAAACAAAAGCCCTAGGACTCGGGACTTGGTGCTCTAGGTTGACTTGGCCTCTTGAGTGGCTTGTGTCGGCACCAACTTTGTCCCTATTAGGTATTAAATTCTCTCACTCCATAGTTGAGACAGCTGATAGGGTTTGGAATGATGCATTCGGCTATTTAAATGGTATCCTGCGAAAGAATGCCTGTCGACGTTTTAATTTATACCAGAGGGTTATTTTCCTCAAGTCGAAGGCTCTCTCCGGAACTGTGTTTATTGCACAAGTTTTACCATGTAAACAAAATATGGCTGACCAGATTTTAAAGGCTGTCATGAAATTCCTATGGATTTGAAAAGTTGAAAGGCCGAACAAAACTGTTATTTATCGTCCTGTTAGCCAAGGGGGACTGGGTATGGTCAACGTACATCTTTTTTACCGTTCCCTTTTCCTGTGCCCTATGTATAAAGTCCTTACAGGCCCCAATAGTCCAGAAAGCTCTCTACTTCGTTATTGGATGTCCTTTCCTCTTCGAACCGTACTACCTCTCTACAAGAACAACACCGTACCCGTTGCAGTCATGAAGAGGCCCCCTTACCTCCAGGAACCCCTGCACCAAATAAAACAACTATTTGCCTCTTCTATCCTGGTGCAGGGAAGTCCAATGGTGCACAGGAAAACATACAACCATTGGATACTGGAGGTGACCACTTTGGGAAAGCTGGAGATCCTAAGGCCTAACCTGGAATGGCCACGTATCTGGAAGGAGACTGCAGCCCTGCCAAGCAACATCAGAGAGACCATGTTCCTTTTCAACCAGCGACTTCTCCCTACCAGGGCCAGATGCCATCGGTTAGATCCTTCCAAAGATGCGACATGCCCAATCTACCATCAGCACCCAGAAACCGATGAGCATCTGACATTCCAATGTCCTGAACGCCACATCGTTTGGAGCTGGTTGGAAGGATTTATGCGTCAAATGGGCTGCAAGTCTTCCAAAGAAGATATGATTCGTGGCCATTTTGGGCCAATAGGTAATCTCCGGCAATCATTTACTCTTCTGGCTGAATACATCTTTATTACCTGGAAAGCAAGAAACACCCAACGCCCACCTCGTCAAGAAGAAGTCGAGAGCTTATGGAAAGCACTTTCTCCTCCCAACCCACCCCTTTTCATTTAGTTTTCTCTTTCAGTTTCCTTTATGTTGATTTCTTTTAATTTTGTATATATTTCTTTGCCTGTATTTGCAAAATCTTTTGTTTACTTTTGTTTATTTTGTCTGCAATATTATGTCAATCATCTTTGTTAACTTTTGTTTTGTTTTTTTAGTAGTATTTCAACCATTGTATGTTTCGCATTTGTTTGTTTTTGTTCATCAACGAATTGACGGGACCGACAATGCCAAACCTCTTTGTTTTCCCCACTTACATAGTCTGCATCCAAGGAAAATTATTATTTGTATATTTTGTTTTTCTTTTGTTCTGTAAAATTGTAAGAGTGCTGTGAAAATTAACTGATAATAAATGAGGATTTTACAAAAAAAAAAAAAAAAGATGGGTGACCGCTTGGGAATACGGGATGCTGTTGGCATTAATTTTTTTACCTTTATTTGGTTTATCAATGCTATAAATTTAAAATGATTAACATAAGTTCGACTGCATATGGGTCGTGGATCTTACATAGTTGTTTGTCAACGGCCATACCACGTAGAACTCACCCGTTCTCGTCAGCTTCCGGAAGTTAAGCTACGTCGGGTCCCGTTAGTAGTTGGATGAGTGACCGCTTGGGAATACGGGATGCTGTTGCCATTGCTTTTCGTCTTTTTCTATGTGTTTTGCCATCAGCAGAAGCAAATAGTTTTGAACTTTAACAGGATCTTGTGGAAAATTTAACCTATACCAAATACCAATAATTTGGCACCGCAACTTTCACACTGTGAATGAATTTTACCTCTCAACGGGTGTGGTATGGCAATATGAAGAATATTCGTAAAATGAACTCTTATCTTTATAGATATGTGAATGTAAAAATGGAAAGAGAAAATTCTTTTATTTCAACAAGGAGTGGTACCATTGCTGATTTTCTTGGTGTCAACGCTCGTGTGGAATTGGCAAGAGAAAGGTTCAAGTAGTAGTGCCATCCAATGTAACATTTAGCTTTGCGCAGTGGCAATATCATAACCAATGAGGGTCTCCCGAGGTGTGATTATTGCTAGTTGAAAACTTTAACCAATACCCCGCCACGACGAAGTGAAACATTCTTTGTTGTCGGCAATTTTTGACAGCTCCATCAGGAGCAGATTCTATTAAAGAACGTAAACGTGGTGTTCCGTTAGGGGTTTTAGTTGTCTGCTTGAACAACATTTGGCAATCGATTGGTTATTCTTTCTCACATATATCGACTATCGGTAAAGCTGAAGTTGTACTTAAGGAATCTAGTTTGTTGAACTATGTGAATGGTTTTCAAAAGAAGCTAATAGAAGCCTAGCAGAAGAAGTGCCTTTCGGCTCCTTATCCTTGTCACCTTACCCACCCAATCTGCCTTAGACTTCGTTTATGTTTCATCTAACTAAAATTAACTCTATGCAAAACCTAAAGAGAAAACAATTTTTATTTGAGCTTTACACACCATTATTTGTTTTAGTGGGTTTCTGAAATCTAACAGAAAATATCCTTTGCATTATGATTACAATTGTTGGTTAATTACTGTGACTTTTACCAAAGTGGTTTTAAGTTGAGAAATTAATAAGGACCAACTACTTTTACTTCAAATTCACTCTGGTTTCTAATCAATACCCGGATAAATCTTTCGCCTTTTACTAAAGATTTCCGTGGTTAGGAGCACTGATGAGTCTATATGACTTATTTTTCGAACGCCTGGTCTCTAGACTGGGCACTCTAAATCATTGAAGTTGCACCAGTGCTCCGTGCGGGAAAATGAGTTGTAAACGCGGCCGAGGGCGCGAAGCGCCCGATGGCCGCAAAAACAGTTGAGATGCCATTCAATATATTGCTTTTCAGATTACTATTCAATCAATCAATTCATGTCGCACACTCGCGGGCGCGATCCTACTACTACCCGACACGGGAACTTTTGGCTGCTAAGTTTCCCTCCTGGCCCGATTCGCTCCTCCATAGCCAACCTGCAACCATCAAACTCCTCCGATGAGCCATGTTGATGACGAGGTTAGTGCGGACGCCTGTTCAACATGTACGACCACGAATTAGAACTCCTCGGCTCAAATCATTCACACTCTCAAGCCTCCCAGAAGCAGGATTACAGATGCGCGCCATACATCCAGCTGATGGAAATGTCGCTCGGCGCTATATTATTTTCACTCTAAAGGTGAAAATAGTATTATACTCCCTGATTGATAGATTTTTTTTCTTTCCTCTTCCAAAATAACTTAATTCATTTCTTACTCCTTCGTATTTATTTCCCCTTTAGTTCTCGGTTCAATCTTTTTTTTCTCTGTGGTTTATTTTTATTTAAATTAATTTCTAAAACATTATCTTTCTTTTCCCCCTTTTTCTATTTCATTTTTCTCATAGAATTACATTTGTTTTTCCTGCACTTAAAACAAAAACAAAAAAAAACCTTGTAGAGAAACTTTTCTTAATTTTCACCAGGTCTTAGGTTAAGCACTCTTTAGCCCCTTTTCACCGTTTCCTGATCTCTTCACATTTAATTTCTCCTTTCAGTACTTTTGTTGCAGCACCAAAAAATATAAAACAACAACAAAAAAAACCACTGGTAGTCTACCAAGTCTGGCTTGGTGGAGAAAATGCCATACTTGAAACGTTAGGGGTGTTCTGCAGGAGAGGAGGGCTGATGTGTCCTTTGCCATGTCAAGTGCCAGCCCCGTTGCAACCCTCCCTTGTTGCTCCGACAGTAACCTAGATGTCCATCTTCCTCTCAGGGCGGTTCGGAGTGCTCTGACTGCTTTCAGGGAGATGCAAGAGATGTCATCGGCGATGATTTTGGAGTACTGTTCGCCGGATACATCAATCTTGATCCTCTTCAAGTGGCCAGCTGCCCTCCTCGAACGCGTCCAGAGGTTCATGGATGCTCCGCCATGTCTTACGGCACCGAGACCTTTGTCCATTGACCCTGCTAAGTATTCGTTAATTGGTATAGGGAATGGTACTTCTCTCCTTCCATATCCTAGTCGTATTGTATCCTCTAGTTGCGCCATAGCCACTTCACTAACGGTTCTATCCTCGCTGTCCAGGAGTTGCATCGCTCTAGCTAAGGTCCAAATATCAGCCTCTTCGGTCAAAGGAAGCATTCCAAGTCCCCCAACTCTTCTATCCGCGTAGAAGAAAGCCGTGTTAGATGAAATGGGGACGTTGGCAATTCTGCGTAGAAAATCTCTGCATGAGACATCAAGGTCGAACAGAGCAGCCTTTTCCACCCTTCCTGACGCAAGATGGTGAGACAACGAGGGGAGAAGACATGAGGGGAGCCCCGTTCCAACCTTTCCTTGTTGCTCAGAAAGTAGTCTGGATGTCCATCTTCATCGTAGTGCAGATCGAAGTCCTCTGACCGCTTTCAAAGAGATGCAGGAGATGTCATCGGCGATAATTTTGGAGTATTGTTCGCCGGATACATCAATCTTGATCCTCTTCATGTGGCCAGCTGCTTTCCTTGCACGTGTCCAGAGGTTCATTGACGCCCTTCCGTGTCTTATAGCATCAAGACCTTTCTCCATCGACCCTGCCAAGTATTCATTAATTGGAATAGGAAATGGTACTTCTCTTCTCCCGTATCCTAGTCTTATTGTCTCCTGAAGTTGTGCCGCAGCCACCTCGCTCACGGTCTCGTCCTCACTGTCCAGAAGTTGCAGCGCTCGAGCTGTGGTCCAGATATCGGCCTCTTGATCACTACTCTTTGATCTTAGCCAAAAGGCCGAGAAGCGATAACTCATTTTCAAGTTACTGAGTTTTATATGCCATGCTGCCCTCGGGAATTGGACTGATGTACCTTTCATAGATATGATTGAACATATCCAAGATATGGGGTTCGACGTAAGACTCGTAAGGAATGCCATCGGTGCCAGGAGACTTTTTGATTTCGTCGCCATAAGAGCAGCTCTAATCTCAAGGAGGGAAATCGCTGCAGTAAGGTTTGGGGTTTGCTTAAAGCAATCTTTTACTCCCCCAAGAAAATTAGTCCGTGCCAGTATTTCTGGAGATTGAAATGTGAAATAATCTCTCCTGAAATGTCCTTTGTGGTCGATAACCTTTTCCCATTAGAGGCAATGATTTTATCAATACTGCATTTTCGGTAGTTAACTCTAGCTCTATTTACATGAAAAATATTGGCTTGCTTTGTTCTTGGCCTTGAAAGCAGCAGGAACGAATCCTGTACAATTTAAGTGTCCTCTCCTCCCAAGACTTTGAGAATTTCCTCAACTGGTGGAAGGCATCCCAATCAAAGGTATCTCTTTCGGCCATCTCCGCCTGAATGCAGGACTGGTAGAAAAACTTCGTCTCCCTAATCATTCTAGATCTTTGTCTAGAATAATTTACTTAAATGCGTTTGATACCTGGTTTCAGGAACTCTCCCACCAATTTACAAAATTACTTTCCCTAAGACGATGATTGGCAGATTCGTGAATAAAATTTTTAACATAGTTCTGTTAGCCTCGTTCTGACAATAGTATTTAATTTCCACAACCCAGCAGGGGATCTAGTAAGATGTGCGATACCGATATTGCAGGTAAAAGTGGATTGTACGGTTAGATGATCACTAACCGACAAAGATTGCAAATAAATATGAAAAAATTTCTCTGCAAAGTTCGGCTAGCATATAAGCCGAGAAGAACCGTATGGATGGTAAAAGGTGTGCCCCGGTTCACTTTTAATCAGCTTTTTCCAGATCTCCACCAGATCAAGACCAGTAACCATCTCCTTCAAAGCATAGCTGACTATATTACTTTGGGAAAGGAAGGAGTTGGAGGGTGCCTTATCTTGGATGTCGTCTACGCAATTAAAATCGCCCATCAACACGATCGGTAACCGAGAAGTAATTGTGAAAGTAGGGACGATTTGGCAAAGAAAGTTGTTTCTCTGAGTTTTTTCGTGACTACCTGACGGCGCACAGATATTAATGAACGTAAAACAGTTCACGTCGAGCCTTCCGTCGGATTCTAGAAGTAATTGAGAATAGTCCAGACCATGTTAATAAGAATAGCTGTTCCATTTTCGTTGGGACCGAAATTTGCCAACGAACGGCACCGACTTGACTGAATAATTAGACAACAATGAAATCCTACCTCTTGAAGCCCCACTATATATAGGTTACCGTCCCTGCAGAAGTTAGAAGAAATTTGACATCGCTCGACTGGCGTTATCCCTCCAATGTTGATGCGATTTTTAGCTTTGCAGTCTTTTGAATGACTTCTTGAGTTGCGAAATGGACAAGGTAGGTCTAGAATTCTAGGACGTCAAAGTAGGTTTGAAGCGTTTGTTTTGCGGTGCCGTGGGAGCTTTCAGATGGTCACTTGTTTTGTCAGTTTCAATGGCCTCAACTTCCTCCTATTTGGGTTCCATCGGTTCCATGTGTAAAGAAGCCATCAAATATATATCTCTGCAAGATACCCACAATACGATTTATCCATTTAGTCGCTAATTTTACTTATATTCCTTTTAGATCATTTACTCGTTTTCTTCATATTATTCTATTTACATCGTATATAAATGTAATCGCTTGAAATGCATGTCTCAACTTGTTGACCTAGATAGCATTTCCGGGTTCTGACGTATGCGTGACGTACCTGTACGTCACGGAACATCACGCCATGTCATGGAACATCTATGATTGGTTAAACGCATGAAACACCTTTTTCACCACCTCAATTCACCCCTTTCGGGAGGATGCGATGTTTCATGGTGAACCCACATTTCTGACAAAGATCAGACTTGTATCAGCTAACGAGACGTACAGTTGTCTTAAACTTGTTCGACTATCGTATTGTTTTAAACTTAAAGTTGATTGAAATCCGTTCGTAACTAATCTCCTTGAAAGTCATTGTACTTTACCTTTTTTCGTGCTACGCAACTCTATTGTCGGTAATATTGTTTTCCGTGTTTCTTCCCACTTATTCCCTTACGCTTGTACGCCCGCGTTACTACGGTAAGATCATATTACTTGTCTCAGCTATCACGTTCCGTTTCCCTATTGGACTCCCATGGCCATATAATCGTGTTTCTCGTGTACTCTTATTTTATTCCGCTACTTAGTAATACAAAATCGTCATTGTGGGTAAAACGCCTCTGTATTTATTTAACGTACAAATTGTCTTAAATCCCGTAAAGTCATTCACCCGAGAGGGAGAATGCTTTACATAATGGTGGCAGCGATTTTTCGAACTCATCCACAATGAATGACGTTGCTATTACTGGCGGCCCAAAACTCTTACGTACCCCTGTAAAATCAATTGTACTTGAGAATTTTGTTACTGCAACCTCTACCAAACCCACTTCCCAACTCTTTAATTTTGAGAAGTTACCTGATACACCGACTTTTCCGCAAGACACTTTTCAAGATTGTAAGACGTTTGAGTGTACAGCCGAAGCAGTTCCGACGACTGCTTTAACAGGTTTTGATCCAAAAGTGGAAACAGATTTTACACAATTGCGTAAGCTTAGATCTAATACTAATTACGTAGCTTTGCCAGGCATAGATAAGACATCTCGAAAGTCTCTGAAAGATAGTGCAGCCCCAACCGCTCCTAAAATCCGTTCACCCTCTCTTCTTGCTTGGGCAAAATCCAAAATATCACCCATTAAACCCCCCATTGAAACTGTTAAGCCAGTTAAAACTCCTAAACCAAGTTTTCTCTCCAGCACCATCTCAAATCTTTTTAAGCAGATAGTAAAATCTAATGGAAAAACAGCTGAACCAGAGTGTTCATCACCTCTTCCTGGAAGTCAGGAACAACTACGACGAAATTTTCCAAATTCAGACGAGCAAGCTGCCCTCTCTCATTTTAGCTCTCAAAAGTCTGAAGGAAAGGGAGACAGACTTTCTCTCGATCGATCCCAAAGTTTGGACCCAATTAATCCAGTTACTCAAAGACATCAGGATACAAGATCATTATCGGGACAGACCACATCTTCAGACGACGTGGAAGAAACCGACATCCCTACTGATATATCTGACTGCGATCCTGGAAGTAAGAATCAGTGCGCAGTTGAAGGAGACGGCGATTGCGAAGCAACAGACGTTGGAGCTGGCAGCGTTATTCACGGCGTATGCGAGACAATCTCTAACCTTCCTACTGGGGCAATTCTACGTGCTAATAGCATTGCAGGAAATCACACCACCAACGGAGACGAACATATTCGGGTTCACACCGGACAACAACATTGTGGCGAAAAACGAGAACGGAGCCTATCGCACCCTTATGCGAGAAGTAAAGAAGTTTTCGGTTCACCTGGAAATATTATTGCTGAATCATCAACTCATATTCCTGACGGAAACCAGGTGCCTCATTCTATATCTCCGAAAACTAAGCGCAGTAACACCATTGGAACAAATAACGCCGGAAATCAATTCACTCAAACAAAAATTGGACAACTTCCCAGTAGTCCTCAAACCAGCCAACAAGAGACTGGCGGAGGAAATCAAACAACTACTCTCGGTAATCAAAACCAAATTACAACGACTGCCACAATCCACTGCAACGGCCCATATTGTCCCCCAATTACGAGTGGAACAAACACCAATTCCACTGGTTCAACAGGTGCAACAACCGCGCAAGGACAAACGTTCCAGCCAACAGCAACAAAGTCAGTCCCCTCCACACAGAAGCCCTGTACGAAACAGACGTCGCAACCAGTCAATAGAAACTCTGGACAACCCGGAGGAATTCCAAGTGTTTTTCCACGACAGCCTAAGAACAGACAACAGGGACCCCTGCAATTCTCCTGTTCAAATCCACCAAGTATCATGGCACAATCTCTTCCCCCCTCTAGAGCAGCCACCGTTAGAGATTTAAATGATTTTCAAAACAATCAACACACTTTTTCCAGATTGCAATTACTTCCTTCTTTTTCCGGTAGCCCCATTACTCGTTTCGACTCATGGCTAGAATCTTTCGAAAGTATTGTCGATGGATCTGGTTGGTCTACCGAGAAAATTATTCAGATGCTACGTGCAAAATTCACTGACAGAGCTTTTTCAGTTATTCAATCAATTTTAAAGGATAGCAATCCTAACGATTATAATTCCATTAAAGAATCCTTACTTGATCACTTCCACGGAGATGAAAATATTGACTCATTCCTTAAAAAATTTAACAAGGCAAAACGTAAGCCAGGAGAGAAAATTGTAGACTAAGCGCATCGTTTGCAAGAAATTTTTAAACGCGCTTACCCTATTGGCTATTGTGAACCATCTTTTGAAGTCATTCTTATGCAAAAATTCATTGAGGGTCTAGATTCCAAATTGCAGTCCAAAGTGAAGTATAAGAAATTCGACGATTTTAATGAACTAGTGTCGTCTACTCGCACTTATGCCATAAGACTAGAGTCATTGGAGACTGACCGTGACAAAAGCGATTTCATCAGAAAAATAGACGATTCCCACTCCAACAGTGCAGAAATTCAAGAACTTAAACGAATTATGATTGATCAAAAAGAAATAGTTACTGATGTGGTAGCCAACATCCGCCATGGCTATAGACAAGATGATGGAAGGAAACCAGAGAACGATGAAATGAAGAATGCTTTACACGAGCTTACTCAAGCAGTAAAAAAGTTACAAATCGATACAAAAGACGACGTATCGCGAGCGCCCATTTCACAATTTCGTAAACAAGTTTCATTCCAAACACCCAATTTTAATCGCGAAAGAAATTGGAATTATCCACCCTTCCGCTTTAGTAGTAGTAATGCAGCTACTCAACAATTTTCAAAATTTCCAAATAGACCTAGGAATTTTTCTTCTCCTTTTCCTAAACCCGGTTTTCAATCGCCCTACCGACCCTCACCATCATTACTTGTCTGTAATTTTTGTAGACACCAAGGCCACACTCAGGCTACTTGTCGTCAACTTCAGCGCCAAAGTCTTGAGACAGCACAACCGCCTATTTGCTATTCTTGCCGTGAAGTCGGTCACAGATCTAACAATTGCCCAAAAATAAGGAACCAGGAAAGACCTAACATTCCCGGTCCTCCTCAACGACAGGGAAACCAATAGAGACCAACTGTAACTTCGGGTCAGTTGATGTCGAGCCTCCTTTAAAATCCCGACAAGTCGCAAAATTAACAGCCATCACAAGTGAATCGATCCCAAGAATTCCACTAAAAATTTTTCACATCCCGTTACAAGCATTATTTGATACAGGCGCGTCTAAAAGTATTATACATGAGAGAATTTTCAAGAAATTACCCCCTAATGGTCAAGTGATCTGCAGTCAGCTTGATTTTGATTTATATGATGTAGGGGAGAAGAAATTACAAACCCTGGGAAGAGTGACATTGCCCGTTAGATACGGAGAGTCAACTTTAAAACAAGAATTTATAATTACAAATGGTGTCTCTGAAGACTGTATCCTTGGTTGGGATGCAATCCAGAAACACGGATTTCGGCTTGATGGAGAAGCCAGGTGCATTTATTTAGCAAGAGATGAGCAGGGCCCTTTAGCTATCTCTAAGGTACCGGACATGGCAATTACTACGGTCAAAAAGACGACGCTATTTCGTCAGACGTCGATGGTTATTGCAGTGCAAATGAAAGGTTCATTTCCGTATGTTCCCCCTTTTACAGCTTATATGTTTACCCCAGAAGAAAATTTGCCGGCAGGAATTTATATTGAAGAATTTGTTGGAAAAGTATCGGGAGATGGAATATATAATATTATGGTCGAAAATCATTCATTTACGGAAGTTAGCATACCAAGAAACACTAAGCTAGGAGTAATTGAAATAATTCGTCAAGTGATAGGGAAAGTTGCATTGAACAACTCAGAAGAAAAACCTAAAGAAAAAATCGAGCCTATTGTAATTTCGGATGTCGACCCGAAATTTCAAGCACCACTATTTAAATTACTAAATGATTTTCACGACTTGTTCGCTTCAAAAGATTCAGAACTAGGAAACACTAATCTTATAAAACATACAATTGATACACAAGGACGAGGCCCTCTTCGACAACGCCCATACAGAGTAACCAACAACCAACGGAAATTGTTAGATGATAAAGTGCAGGAAATGCTTGAGGCAGATGTAATACGATATTCCCATTCTCCATGGGCTTCTCCAGTAGTATTAGTAGAGAAAAAGAACGGCGAAGTTAGATTTTGCGTCGATTATAGAAAATTGAATAGTATTACGAAGAAAGATTCCTTTCCCATGCCTAGAATTGATGAAACTTTAGACAAATTGTATGGAAAGAAATTCTTTACAACCCTAGATTTAGCTTCTGGATATTGGCAAATCCAAGTTGACGATTCAGCTATCGAGAAAACAGCATTTGTGGTAGAAAACAATCTTTATGAATTCAAACGCATGGCATTCGGTTTGTGCAATGCACCAGCCACTTTTTAAATACTAATGAATTATGTACTAAGAGACGTTTTAGGAAGTAAAGCATTAGTTTACTTGGATGACGTCATTATTTTCTCAGATTCCTTTGAAGATCACTTACGTGACATTCGAGAAATTTTTGACCTATTAAAAGCTGCTAATTTAAAACTCAAGCTTAAGAAATGCCAATTCATTAAACATTCTGTGAACTATCTTGGTCATGTTATTTCAACTGACGGAATTAAGCCTGACCCTGATAAGATTGAAAAGATTGTGAAATATAAAACACCAACTTCAGTGGACGAAGTGAGGTCATTTCTTGGACTTGCTGGTTATTACAGAAGATTTATTAAAGACTTTGGATCCATTGCTAAACCTCTTACTCGACTAACACATAAGGATCTTAGTAGAAAACCATTCGCTTGGGGAACTGAGGAACAACTTGCTTTTGAGAAATTGCGCACTTCTCTAGTTACACCCCCAGTTCTCGCATACCCAAATTTTAATGAAAAATTCTTGCTTTTCACTGATGCATGCGATTATGGAATCGGATCAGTACTTTCTCAAATACAGGATGGCCACGAACATCCTATTGCTTATCAAAGTAGACAATTAACTAAGGCCGAATCAAGATACGGAACGACAGAAAAAGAAGCGTTAGCCGTAATCGATGCGATTAAACATTTAACGCATTACCTTTTAGATAAACCTTTCGAAATAATAAGTGACCATCGACCCTTGCAATGGTTGAAAAATCAAAAAGATAACAATGGAAGATTAGGAAGATGGGCTATTCTCTTAGCAGCAACAAATTATGAATTAAAATACCGACCAGGTCGAATTCACCAAAATGCAGACTGTTTGTCACGCTTAAAAATTGCTAGCATTCAAATAGTACCAACAAATGTCAAATTCATTTGTGAAAAACAATTGGAAGACGAGCTTTGTATAGCTATAAAAAAATATTTAGAGCATGGTGAGCTAGATGAAAAATTTGACCAATCTAAACCAGATTGGGTCAAAGAAATTGGATACTTTGAAATCCTGGAAGGTACACTTTATCGTCATGAATTGCCTTCCACAACTAGTAAGAGAAATGAGTTAAATCATCAATTAGTTTTGCCATTGTCACTCCGCCATCTGGTGTTAAAAGATTTGCATGATTCACCAATGGGAGGACATTTAGCTTTTTACAAAACATATATGAAAGTTAAAAATCATTACTATTGGCCATCCATGAGGAGCGATATTAAAGAGTATTGCCAAGCATGTGCAATATGTATGGCTAACACTTCTTCCTCATACAGAGCTCTTTTGCACCCTCATGAAATTGCCAAAGCCCCTTTTCAAGTAATTGGCATGGACTTCTTAGGTCCTATTTCTCCACTTTCACCGAACGGAAACAGTTACATTTTAGTGATTACTGACTATTTTAGTCGCTGGGTGGAAGCAGTTGCGTTGAAAGACCAAACTGCCCAAACAACAGCGGAAACTGTGTACAAAACAATTATTGTCAGGCATGGAATGCCAAAAGCCATATTGTCGGATAGAGGAACTAATTTCACATCGAAATTGTTCCGATACTTTTGTAAAAAATTACACATTGATCAAAGACTGACGACAGCATACAACCCAGCTAGCAACGGTGAAACCGAAAGATTTAATCGAACATTGACATCAATGTTACGAAAAGAATTAAAGGATGGAGAACATTCTAACTGGGAAGATATGCTGGACGATGTCTTATTTGCCTATCGTAGTTCTGTTCATTCTTCTACACTTGATACTCCTTATTTCTTACTACATGGTAGAGACCCTAATATTCCAATTAATGAATTCCTAGACGCCACTCCAAAAACATTCAAATCAGCTTCTGACTATGTTGGTAACTTGACCGATCGTTTACGATATAGTTTCCAACGAGTTCGTGAGGAAAGCGAGAGAGCACGAACACGTCAAAGGGAACAATATAACAAACGTGCAAAAGAAAAACGGTACGCAATTGGCGACAAAGTTTTTCTAGATATCAGAGTCGTAAAAGACGGCGACAGTCGGAAATTTACTTCAAAATATAAAGGCCCCTATAGAATAGTTAAAGTTTATACAAATAACACAGTAGATATAGCAGATTCTTCTTACATTTGTCAACGTACGCACGTTAACCGCTTAAAACCATTGTACGAAACAATGCTTTGGAAAACAGAGCATTGTCCCCCACTTGAAACTCCTTTTGAATTTGAGAATCGATTTCGGAAGTCAATATCGACTCAAACTGATATTATATCAGAAAAACCATTCGAAAACAAGTCAACAGACAGCATAGATGAAGATTTCGAGAAACAGACGGATGTAGAAACATATCCATATGACTGTCATCCCTCAGAAGATGAGAGTGATCTACAAAACGTAAGTCAACAAAAGGACGATGCTGAAAAATATCAACAGCAAAAGAAAAATCTGAAAAATGCTGATGAAACTAAAACACATCAAAGTCAAATTCAACGTAACGAAACCCAAACCTCAGAAAATGAAAAAGTCGTAAAAAAGAAACAACCTGAGTCCATTTGTTGATACGTCGACAAATTTAAATGCATATTCAAACGTTGCCGGACGCCCACAAAGAACAAGGCGGAAACCAGCTCGTTATGCGGATGGCGGACAATAATTCACCACCCTCAAACACACCCCAAACTCGCGGAGGTGGCGATCAAAAACTATATAAGTCCAAATCAACTGGTTCGGAACTCAAAATTTTCCTCTTTACCAAACGTGAACTATCGTTCGATAAGTGTCGGAATTAACAATTCCATTTTCAAAGCTAATAATTCCTTACGTTTTTGCGATGGATCCTCCAAGCCATCAACCAACTCTTCAAAATTACAACGAAGTGGGAAGATGGGTTGAAGCTGCTACCGCTGAGACAGCCCAACATACCACCTTGACTAAATTGGAAGACGACTGGGGCCAGAATCAACACCAAGTAAACGCTCCGGTTGCCAACCAAAACATCCCTATTGTCAACCAGAACGTCCATCAAAACATCCCTAACGTTATTCAGAACGTTCCAACCGTCATCCAGAACGTCCCTATCGTTCACCAAAGCGCCCCCATCACCGTCAAAAGCATGCCACGCATTGCTCAAAAGCAGCTTTCGCTGGAATCGGAAAGCGAGTGCTCTTGGTGGGTAGAACGCCATCGGTACGAACGAAATCTGGAAGATAATACGGCCAGATTGTCGAACAAGCTTACTAAACACATCGTAAACGGAGAGTGGAAGGACGCAGTTGGCACCCTTAAAACAATCTTGGATCTCGATCCAACCAACCGTCATCCACCACTCTACTACTGGAATACCGATCAATGGGAAACCCGCAAGCGTCAACGATGCGACGTCGACCCACAGTAAAGAGCGGGCTAAACAAAAAAAATAAACAACCACGATGAAGGACAACGGCCATGCAACGAGAAAATGAAACAACTCTGGAATGAACAAATTTATTACTCACCTCCTTACTTACTTGTTCTCTCCAGATCATTATAAACCGTATTTACTTACCGCCGTATTCTCTTTTAGCTATTTCCCCTCACACTCTCCTGTCGTACTTATAATTCCATCTTTTTATATAATCTTGGGTAAATAAATACATTAGCTACGCAAATTATAATGGAAGTTCATTTTTGACAATAGACAGCGTGTTAAGTCTGATTAATCGTGTCCAACGCAATTAAAAAGGGCCAAAACCCGTTATTCGTACGATGGGGCGCCCTGGGTTGTCGATTCAAACCGCCAACCCGAAGCTAAAATGGTTCGACCCATTACCCGAAATTGAACCCGGTTTACCCATCAACCCGAACCAACCCGTGAACCGAACCGAAACAAACAAAAGTTCAATTAAATGAAATAAATTGTTGGACACGCAATATCAGATCTATTGTTTCGCAGTTTATTGACTTAAATGAAATAACATTTTTTTGGTATACTTTACATCACGCTAAGTTTGAACGAATCCGTAAAACAATTTATTTCACTCACGGAACCGAACAAACCGTTTCACTTACAATAATTAATAATCGATCTATATAAGTTAAACAATACCCTTCGAAGTCAAAATTTCTTTAAAACACTCCCCTTTTCTTCTTATTCCTTTCCCTTTAAAAAGATTTAGCTTAAAATGTATTTTTCAATTTATAAAAGATTTGATCACAACTGGGATTAGAACCGTCACCCACCGAAGAAATTTACACACCCCGACTGCGACATGTCATTCGACACCCCTTTTCGCCAACGTTTTAAAACTTCTACAAAGCGGCAATATTAACCAAATTGGAGCACCACATTTTTTATACGAATACCGACGCCAACAAAATCGTAAAACTTTACACGCAGTCACCCTATGCTGCGACGCTACTATTCAAGGCAAGATGTCTTCACTTCACACGCCACACTACTTTCAGACATCTTACCACAACAACGCATCTTAACAGACAACCACTGACAAAAAAGTCCCAAGCCTAACTTCTGCGAATTCGTGCCGTGCTAAGCGTGCAAGAACTCAAGACGACGACAACGCTGGGGCCTCAACAAGCCAACTACAGGAGACCACACCCGAACCGTCGTCTGCTTGCGGTTCGGAAACCGCGGCGACAGAACCGCCACCAACGACAACCCAAGCTGAAGAACCAACGACTCGACCGCGGATCGACAACGCAGCCTTTCTGGAAAGCCGCCGGGAAGCAGCTGAAGAACTCAACTACGTCACCAACGAATTCACGAATCAGCTAGTAGCGCTGATTCGTTTAAGAAAATGGAGGAAAGCAACAGAAAAACTTAAAGAAATCTTGGATCTGGATCCAGCAAACCGCTACCCGCCCCTCTATTGGCCTACAGAAAGCTGGGCAGATGAAGACAAATGTCTTCACTGCAATCAAGAAAGGCATCTGCCTCCATTTTGAATTGTTCTTTTTAAATTTTATTAGTCGTTTTGTAGTTCCCCCTCTCATTTATTAGTTGCCCCACATTCTCGTATTTGCCCCAATAGAAAAAAAAACTTTGTCATTTAAAATAATAAAAACATAAACTTAATTGATCCTTCTTTTTAATTAAATATGGATAGTATTAATTAATTATATTCTTATAATATTGAATTAAATCACATTCAATATGAAATAAGTTAGTCACATACCCGATATCTATACATAAATAGGTAATAAATGTCAAACATAAATTGAGAGATTTACGGTATATATATTCCTAGTAACCATAACGGTATTGTCGAAGTACACTATCTGTAATGAGATTAGTGTAATATATTCATTCAGGTGGAGTTCTTAAGTCAAACTCCTCACAAGTTTATTCGGGTATAAGAATTCAATGTGCCACGCCCAAACGTCAGCGTCCCTATATACACACACCACGAACGTAGTTTTAGTCTATATTTTGCTCCCCTTCTGTATGTTAGTCGATAAAATATGGTATATGGGATGTGGAAATATGGAATGTGGAAATATGGAATGTGGAATGCGGAAAAGTCTCCTAGCAACGTACACACACCCACCATTATTTCCCCCTTTCCCCCTCTCTTTTCCCATCGCCTACCCCTTTTCCCATGTATTGGACTTAGAAAATTTTCCCCCTCGCGTATGACATACCACGGCTAAGTTAGATTTTTAAAGATTTCTTTTCCTCTCACGGTGACAAAACTAATAAATATTTCGATGTTCTGTCTTTCCGATAATTATGTTTGACATATCCTCTTTCTAACAATATGAAATTTTCTATAAAATGTCATATCTTTTTATTTTTTAAAATCAATTGGAAAATGGTACTCTTTATTTTCCAATACCTACCAATACCGTCACCGTAACGTGCTGCCACTCTGCGGCCAAACGGTTATTTACTATTTGACACCTGGTATATGTTGTCTTCACTTTTAATTCTTATCATTTAAAACATTTACTTTTTTTGTTATATATCGCCATATTCGCTTCTGAAGTTCTTTCATTTGTTTCAATTGATACATATTTG
The DNA here is from genome assembly GCA_013167095.2 of Daphnia sinensis. Lineage (NCBI taxonomy): Eukaryota > Metazoa > Arthropoda > Branchiopoda > Diplostraca > Daphniidae > Daphnia > Daphnia sinensis. The sequence goes on along the minus strand of CM023195.1, from coordinate 7,871,260 downwards.
TATGTACTTCTTTTTCCTCTACAAATTACAGTAGAAATGTCAACAATACCATTTCTGCTATTGCTTGGACTGCACTGGGTACGTCCGCAAACATTTGAAACTACCGTTTGCGACTGCTCAGATCCAGAAAAAATGGGAATTCTTCAATTTTCCGACACCAAATGTCAACCAAAAGAAAAAGAAAAAGCTTCCACTACTGTTAAATATGGCGTGTTTAGTGAAGAACGGGCAGCAATTAAATTTCCAGGATACATATGCGCCAAATGGAGAAATATTAAACATATAACTATGAATTTTTTCGGTCATTTGGTGATTGTGCCGAAAAAATTTTCAATTGACAGTTCACCATCGGAATGTAGTGAAATGATTTATAACAAAAAGTGCAACGGGCATGATATGATTAGCTCGGAAGATAAATTTGTGTATTTACGTGAACCAGAAGATTACGGATACTGGTTACGCACAATTGATACAGAAATTATTAATTGCGTCCTTGAGACCATTCAACTCCGCCAACAAACAGCAAATGCCAATTTTTCAACACCTCTCGGCACAGCTTCTGCAACAACAGGAGTTTTGTCACATAATCATTTAACACTGATGTGGGACAAAACTTACACGCACAGTACTGAACATGAATACCAACTTGTTGAGTCTGGTGATGGGACTCTGATAAAACAAACGGGAGACGAAAAAAAATTTCGTCTACAAGATGACAACAATCAACTCGATTTCCACTTAATTCTTCAACCATCATGTAATCTAGCTCCAAGTTGCACAAACAAGACTTCACATTTTCATATAATTGGTCATCCCAAATTATTTATTTTGACGGGAAATGTCAAAGAAAATTCGTCAGTTCTGACAGCAACAACAAAACAACCGCCATCTAGCGCTGAAATTGTGAAAACGCCTGCGAACCTTCAATATATTAGAAATCAATTGACAGATCATGAAAATGAATTGGCACGACTAATTCAAACTCTACAATGTGATTCTCGCAAAGCAAAACATGAACGTGCTATCGTAACAGCTCAATATAATGGATGGTTAGCTGCCTCCCAACTACAATTGCCTCAATGCACTAAAATACAGGCATACGGAAAAACTGCAGTCGTCATCCAATGCAAAGCTTTAAATGTCACATTTGATACCGTGATCACCCCCTGTGGACCGCAACCAAAATTCCATAATTTTACAATTAATCTCGACGGTTGGGAACTTGTAAAATACTCCCCGTGTTATTGGGCAAATGGATTTGTAATTTCAACGACAAACCATACGCATTTCGCAATAACACCTGGAGCCCGATCGAAGCAAATATCGTTCTGCCAGAACAATCTCTCGCGCACACCTTTCGTTACGAAGATGTTAAATTTTCTGAGTACGAACATCGCAGCAATCCAGCATACAGCGATACCTTACTCAACCACATGAATATCATGGCTGATATTGCAGCGATGATGACCGAACACTCTCAAAGTGTATCATCGATACACGAGCAACTGAGCAACTCAAACATTTTTGAAACTGCTTCTAACGCTGAACACTATCTAGGCTGGTGGGAAACACTTAAAAATTATATGTTCTTCGCCATTGTTATTCTTATGGCTATTACCGTCATACGCATCGCTTGTTGGCTCGGAGTTTTTGACATGATCTATATTTTATGCTGTCGCCTCGAAAAAACTCCAACCACACTAGATCCCGATGCCATTCCATTGAATTAATCGTGATTACGGGACGTAATCTCACATCGCCGGGAGTGATGTAACGAAGCCATCAAATATATATCTCTGCAAGATAACCACAATACGATTTATCCATTTAGTCGCTATTTTTACTTATATTCCTTTTATATCATTTACTCGTTTTCTTCATATTATTCTATTTACATCGTATATAAATGTAATCGCTTGAAATGCATGTCTAAACTTGTTGACCTAGATAGCATTTCCGGGTTCTGACGTATGCGTGACGTACCTGTACGTCACGGAACATCACGCCATGTCATGGAACATCTATGATTGGTTAAACGCATGAAACACCTTTTTCACCACCTCAATTCACCCCTTTCGGGAGGATGCGATGTTTCATGGTGAACCCACATTTCTGACAAAGATCAGACTTGTATCAGCTAACGAGACGTACAGTTGTCTTAAACTTGTTCGACTATCGTATTGTTTTAAACTTAAAGTTGATTGAAATCCGTTCGTAACTAATCTCCTTGAAAGTCATTGTACTTTACCTTTTTTCGTGCTACGCAACTCTATTGTCGGTAATATTGTTTTCCGTGTTTCTTCCCACTTATTCCCTTACGCTTGTACGCCCGCGTTACTACGGTAAGATCATATTACTTGTCTCAGCTATCACGTTCCGTTTCCCTATTGGACTCCCATGGCCATATAACCGTGTTTCTCGTGTACTCTTATTTTATTCCGCTACTTAGTAATACAAAATCGTCATTGTGGGTAAAACGCCTCTGTATTTATTTAACGTACAAATTGTCTTAAATCCCGTAAAGTCATTCACCCGAGAGGGAGAATGCTTTACACATGAAAATTGTCATAGGTTTCGAGTCATCAGGTTGTGTTTCAGAGACTATCATTTGGGCTGGCGGTGTCTGTCGTGGTGGGTCGTCTGTAGATTTAATGGGTTGTTCGGTGAGAGAAATTTCTAAGTTGGGAGTCCCCCCTGAGAATGAACACAACATTCAAGAAGGGCCTGTGAAACCATTGGGTGTACATCTAGCGGTATAGTGACGGTTTTTTCCGGAATCGTCTCTGTCTTTTTAGTAATTTTACTATCGGGTTTTTGGACAGTGGTCGGTTTCTTATTACGTGTCAAAGTTGGGTAGTTGTAGCTAAAATGAGTTTCGTCGTCCACTAGTCTGCAAGTAGGGTTCTGTCCCTCATACTTCACTATGCCACGATAGCTTCCAATAGTAATGTCTCTGGGAATATTCTTAGTCAACGTCATTCGTACTATCATCCAAGTGGCAAGGACAGGATATAACATGTCATCCTCTGCCACTCGATAGCATTCCCTCCGAGCATCAATTATGGTTCCAAATTCCTTCAGACGTGTCTTTACTACTCCCAAGTCTAGATTCTGTGGAATCCCCGCCATTCTAAAAAATTTCTCCTGAATATTACTGTTCCTGATGACTAAATTAACTTCTTTCCCTTCCAATTCCGTCCTAGCGATACCACAGTGTTGAAACAAAAAATTTGAGGTATATGACTCTGTCGTAAACTTCATTCTAGCAACCTGATGACTTATCCTTTCTTTATCTAGTACAGCAACTAGGCCTAAGAGATCCTGTGACTCAACCTTCAAACTACGCATGAACCCATGTAAAGCTCGCATACTCAATCTTGGGAACTGAAGCTTAAAAGCGACTTATACACTATTGAGCCACTTGAGCCACAAACTGCAAAAGGGGAGAAGGGCTCTCCACGCAAGAAAACAAAAAACAGAAAAACACAAAAAATTGGGAAAAACACACAAAACAAGAAAACAGTACAAAATAAACACTCTTGAACAAGCAATGAAAATAAACAAAAAATTAACTCACAATTAAATGGGAAAACAGGTGAACACAAAACCAAGTCTGCATCCAAGTACAAACGGGACCGGACGTAGCTTAACTTCCTGGAGCTGACGAGACCGGGTGAGTTCTACGTGGTATGTCCGTTACCAAACAACTATGTATCATCCCACGATATAAATATAATCAAACTTATTTTAATCAACTTAAAAAAAAAAAGATTGATAAGCAAAATAAAGGTAAAAAGTTACTGCCAACAGCATCTCGTATTCACAGGCGGTCACCCATCCAAGTACTAACGGAACCCGACGTAACTTAACTTTTTTTTACGGGACCCGACGTAACTGATTTTTAAAAATTTTTTTTAGAATTTAGCTTGCTTGTTTAAAAATTTTTAAACAATTTATTATACTTTTTGCCCTCTTTTATTGTTTTTTTCTGCGTTTGCTAGAGAAGTATGAATATCTTCATAAAGTTGGTTTTTTCCTCCATTTCCAGATTATAAGGCTTAGATTGGCTGCTAAAAATGTTGCATAATTTTTCTTTTTACTTTGTGTATTAGGGAAATCTAATAAGAAAAGTTGTTTAATAGTGGGATACAAATTTTTTCTCATAAATTTTTTTTATACGCCATTGAATTAACTTGACTGCTCGCTGAGTAGTTTTACTTTGAAATCAATGTAATAGATTTTTTTCTTCCTCACATTGTTCGCATTTTGCAAAAAAATTTTGTTTTCATTTGATGAGTCGGTGTTTTGTTGGAAGAGCATTATGAAATTGTAACAAGAGATGTTCTTTTTGCGCAAGAGATAAAATTTTTTGTTTTAAGGCTGGTCTAAAATTTGTTCCTGGAATTTTTAGTAAAATTTTTGGTAACTTATATTCATTCAAAACTAAAACATTGTAGATTTCTTTGGTTTCTGTGTACTGGTTTATTGTTCTTCTCTTACATAGCTCTTAAAAAACTTGGAGTTTTTCCACTAGTTGGTCCTGTTTTTACTGGGATTTCATTTCTTAATTTGAGTCCTACGCATATTTCATTATTCCATTGTAACTTGCGGGTTCTTTTGTTATATCTATAATAACTGATCTTAAAAATAGCGATTCATGTTTTATTTTGACATTCAGTGGGCTTAAGCCACCTTCTATTATGTTTCGGTAAAGTTCACTTGTGGCAAAATTAGTGTTGCCAAATGAATGTTTGTCCAAGCTGCTGGATTTTGTCTGTGTATAATTTTGGGATTGGTAAAATTTTTGCAATATAATAGAATTTTGGGCTTATAAAATAATTGGAAAATACTCCGTTTTATTGAAGTGTCGAAAGCCTGTTAAAGGTGGCATAGAGGCTTTATTTAATTTTTGCTAACAAATTAGCACAATTTTTGTGTATTGTGGATTCGATGTCTTGGCACCACTCTATTACAATCATTTTTATTGAATTTTTATGGACTATCCACCTATCCACGACCAGTTTTTTATGTATCAACTCCCTAGTTTTATTAAATGAGATTTATTTCTACTTATTTTTGAATTTGTTGCTTATTCGAATTTTCAATACAAATCTCTAGTGTTCTTAAATCTTCTATTTTTTTTATAAAAACCGATATTTCATTCACAAATGCGTTTATTTGGTGCGTGCTTAGAGTTAAGTGCTTAGAGTTTGCAATAAGAGTTAAAATGGCTCAGAGAGTAAAAATGGCTCGATAAAAATTATATTAAGAAATATAGCCAATGGACATCCTTGTTTTACACCTATTTTATGATAAATTCTTTTCCCACTTCTCCATTTACATAAACCTTGCTAGAAGAGCTTTCGGAATTATTTGGAATTAGTTGGATATTCTTTGAGATACATGATTAAACCGAGATTAAAAATCTTACAGAACATTAATCAATACTTCAACACATGAGCTATATAAACCAGTTCATACGCAATGTATTAATACAAGAAAATAAGAAATCGGAATTAAAACAAAAAAGTTGTGGCTGTTCCAATGTGTGCATCAACGCCAACACTGTTCTGTCAGCTGAAAACTATATAGGCCGTACCTATAAGAAAACGAAATAGGATGTAAGTAGGGGAGAATTAGAACACATCTAGCGGAGAAATTGGACCCTAAAAAGTAACTTAGAAAAATGGGTTCTATTTCTCCGGGTCCTATTTTGTATTTTCTGGCTCCTATTTCTAAATTAATCTTCTGGCTTATTCAAACACTTAAATTGTTTAAAAGTTCCTGTTATTTCACTGAGTTATGGGTGCTAAGAGAGTATAAACGTTGGCAAGATAAAAATATTGTTTGGTGTACATCTGGGTTTTCTGTTCATGTGTCATTGTTTTCCAATTCTGTAATTGTCTATTTTCTTCATTGGGTTTTTCCTTAATTAGATTCGCTATACTTATAGTTTCATTACCAGTAAGATAATTTAATTTTCCTTTGAATTTCTTTCCCTCTTTATCTTTTAAATGCATATTTTTTAAAACATTAAAAAAAAGGTAATTATCTTCAAATTAATTTTGTCCTTGATATATTTCGGCTTTGACTTGATCAAGGCATTTTATGTAAAAGTTGTTTTTGACTTCCTTTCTTTAAATTTATTTTTTGAATATTGTGTATACAATTATACATTATTTTGAATTTTTCTTTAATTTCTCTTTCCCACCAATGCTTTATGTTCCTGTTTTCATTTTTTATTTGTTTTGCGTTTCAGATAAACATTTCTAATTCATTTTGGTATCCTGGGTCATAAAGTGTACTTGTGTTGAGTTTCCAAAGAACTTTTCTTCCTTGTTTTCTCTAATGCACCTTGCAGATCTATCATTACTGCTTGATGGTCACTGAAAGTAAGATTTAAATATTGGATCTCTTGAATAAAAACCTTCATTTTTACACTGTACATATATTCTATGAATTCTAGATTTTCCATTTCGGCTTATAACAGTTGTAATGGTTGTAGGATTTCTCCCTTTTCTTCTTCCATTGCTGTTTCTGTGTTTGTCTCTAAATTGTTTTGTTTGCTATATTCTTGGGGTTTCTTCGTTTCATTGAATTGATATTCCCTCCATATTAGGTTCATTTGACACTTCGGGTTTCTTGTGATGTATGTCTTGTTTTTATATGATGTATGTATTATTTTTATATTTTTATATGAAATATCATCGACATTTTTAGTGAACCTTTGACGACAAGTAGTTAAATTTGGTTTGATTTTTTCAGTTGTCTTTGGGTTTCTTGATTCTTAAAGTTTATTTTTTTGCTACTCTCTTTCCCATCTGATTCATTTACTTTTCTTAAAGGGGTGTCTTTTTTTCTTCTTTAAATCCCCTACGCCCTCTTTTCTTCTGCTGTTTCCATTCGCCCTTTTCTCCATCGAGTCTAATTAATCACCTTCACTTTCTTCTTCAGTGTCACTGTGCTCTTTTTTCTGGCATTTGAAATATGTTCAGCATCTTTCTGTCTTCTAACCTAACTATTTCTTCTAGTGTTTTAATGGCTAGTGTTACAGCAGGACTACTCCTAAGGCTTGACTGTACGTTCTTTTTCCTCCATCGCAGTGCCATGCTTCGTGCTGATCAGAGTCACATCTGACACATGTTTTGACCTGTCCTATATAGGTAACTGCAAATCTAATCCCCACAATTGTGGTAAATTGTAGGGATGTTCTTGTTCACCATCATTTCTACAGTTAACATTTCTTTTTTAGTTTTTAATAAAGCCAAATTCGACATTTCCCATTCAATTCCCTTAACTTTTCCACGTTGCTCAAATGCCGCATAAATATATGTCAAATCCGTTTTGTCCGGGATATAATTTACTTGGAATTTTTTCCACGGGCTCCCAGCAAAAAAAACAGGGATTTTGTACTTTTTTCCATTTTTTCATATAGTAGTCCCTTTACGTGTTTCTGCAGGAAATCTTCAAAAAGATCCTGGGTTTTTAATTTGCCCACTATTTGTTAAGTGTGGTAGTGCAAATCGATGACAGTCAACTGGTCATTACATGTCAATATTATTCTCAATCCCATAAACCGTCGATGGACTTCTATTTCTAAGGGAACATATTCAACATCTTTAAAACTTTAGAACATCATTCTTTCTCTCTTGATTTCCATGTTTGATAATGTTATTTTTGTGCTATCGTGCGAAGATATTTTATTTGTTTTATAATTTACATGTGTAACAAATAGGAAATTCAAATGTGAAAAACTAACAAAAATGAATTAAGAGAGGTGATTAATGAGGATCGAAAAAAAGTAATGAAAGAATCTGAGTTCGAAGAAACGATGAAAATTAAATAAATTAAATAAATTATTGTTTTACGGTTAAATGCAAAAATTATAAATGGGAAGTGAAGGAACAAAGTTTTAAGAAGTGAATAGTACAAATAATGAAGACCTAAAGAATGGTGTTAAAAATTTCAAGAGAATGTAAATGGAATAGATAGATGATGGTGAATTAATGAAAAGGGAAAGTACGGTACACAAATATAATTATAATACTAAGGTTTGGGGAAAGAATAAAAAAAAAGAACAAAATATTAGAATTTATACTATTTTCACCGACAAGTGAAAATAGTATTATTTAAACAAAAATATAGTAAAGAAAAAACTTATTAGAAACTAATAATTTGAAAAAGGAAAAAAAGACTTTGTTCTAAAGATTGTTTGAATTTTGGGAGCTGTCCAAAACTCGTCTGTAAGCTGACGAGACCGGGTGAGTTCTACGTCATGGTAGATACTGAGTTAACAAGTTGGCTAGGAAACGATAAAGGGGAGGAAAAAGAAGTGTTTCGACTTGAGCTAGAAGTGGAAGCAGGAGAACTAGAGGGTGTTTGGTTCTGATTGGTTAGGATGCAAGAGATGTCATCGGCGATGATTTTGGAGTACTGTTCGCCGGATTCATCAATCTTGATCCTCTTCAAGTGGCCAGCTACCCTCTTCGAACCATCCAAAGGTTCATGGATGCTCCACCATGTCTTATGGCACCAAGACTTTTGTCCATTTACGCTGCCAAGTATTCATTGATTGGTATGGGGAATGGTACTTCTTTCCTTCCGTATCCTAGTCGTATTGCATTCTCTAGTTGCGCCATACTTCGCTAACTGTTTTATCCTCGGTGTTCAGGAGCTGCATTGCTCTAGTTAAGGTCCAAATATGGTCGGACGGAAGGTTAACCGAGCGCCTTAAGGTGTTCTTAGGTAGTTTTCTTGCTCATCTGCGGCGAGACGTCTGATTTCGGCGTCTCCCATTTTCAGCGGGTTGTTTGTAACAGATTTTCCGTTAATGAGTGTTAAGGATGTGCACTTACCTGGATTAAACTTCAAGCCTAATGAGGTTGCCGTGTTCTCTATTGCACTGAGAGTTCTTTGCGTTTCCCGGATTGACGATCCTACAATGGCAATGTGTTCTGAAGGAGAGGAGTGCTGCTGTATCCTTCGCCATGTCGAGTGCAAGCTCCGTTGAAACCTTTCCTTGTTGCTCCTACAGTAGTCATGTCCATCTTTCTCGTAGAGCAGTTCGAAAACCTCTGACAGCTTTCAGAGAGATGCAGGAGATTTAATCGGCGATAGTTTTGGAGTATTGTTCACCGGATACATCGATCTTGATCCTCTTCAAGTGGCCAGTTGCTCTCCTTGCACGTGTCCAGAGGTTCATTGACGCCCCACCGTGTCTTAAAGCATCAAGATTTTTCTCCATCGACCCTGCCAAGTACTCATTAATTGGAATAGGGAATGGTACTTCTCTTCTCCATATCCTAGTACTATTGTCTCCTCAAGTTGTGCCGCATCCACATCAATCACGGTCTCGTCCTCGTTGTCCAGGAGTTGCATCGCTCGAGCTAGGGTCTTGATATCTGCCTCTTCGGTCAAAGAAAGCATTCCTAGTCCGCCAACTCTTCTGTTTGCGTAGGAGAAAGCTGTGTTAAAAAAGATTGGAACGTTGGCAACTTTACGCAAAAAATCTCTGCATGCGACATCAAGGTCGAAGAGAGCATCCTTTTCAACCCTTCCAGACGCCAGATGGTGAGACAGCGGCGATAGAAGTGAACTCCTGTAAACTTCTAGTTTCTGTCATGGTGCTAAGCCAGAGTTTGCGATCTTGCTTGGGTTGCCGAGTAACCCAGTGGTTGGTCGAAAGGTAAGTCGGGCGCAAAGATGTGTTCCTAGGTAGTCCTATTGCTCATCTTCGGCGAGGTGTTTGATTTCGGTGTCTCCGATTCTCAGCCGATTTTCTGTAACAGATTTCAACATTAGTAAGTGTTAAACACGTGCATCTACCTGGATTAAACTTCAAGCTTAGCGAGATTGCCGTGTTATCTATAGCATTGAGAGTTCTTCGCGTTTCCTCGATCGACGTTCCTCGATCGATGATTGCAATATCATCCCATTGCAGTGGTTCAATCTTGAGTTTGGAAGGCAGAAAATCCTGTGTTGTGGTATTTTACTGTTCCTATGATGGGTTCAGCTACCAGGTTGAATACCACGATGCTTAATGGGTCGCCTTGTCGAACACCAGCCGTTGGATGAATCTGTACACTGTCCTGTACTATAACAAACTCCATGACGTTGTTTGAGTAGATGTCATCCAGGATTCTACCAAGTTCGGCTGGTAGCAGTAAACTCTGAAACAGGCAATTTAAAATCGAATGAGGAATCGATCCAAAAGCATTGGAGAGGTCCAACCAGGCAATCACCATCCCCGTCTTTGACTGTTTCACCTGTTCGATAACAGTGAGAAAGAGATGTGTGTGCTCCTGGATGCCTCTCATACCTGGTAGAAAACCCTTCTACTCGGTCGATATGCACCCCAGTTTTGTCGCAGTAGCCCTTATTCTTGAGGAGAGGATTCCCGAGATCTTGTACATAGTAAGGAGCAGTGAAATTGGCCGGAAGTTTCCGAAATCTGAAGAGTCGCCTTTCTTATACTTGGGAATTGTCCTCGATGTCTTCCAGTAGGCTGAAATCCCCATGAGTCCATACAGCACATTAGAAGACAGCTAGGACATGACCACTTGCGTCCAGAGCACGAAGGTGCCTGTATTCCAGGCCATCTCATCCATTTGCCGAGTCTATGCTTGATTTCTTCCGGACTTGGAGGTAAGGAAAGGATTCTGAGCTCTTCGGATGTCGGGTTCTTCCAATCACATCTTTCGAAGTGTGCTTCGGCGCGGTCGGTCTGATCGGCTGACGGTGTTGATTGGGAACATGTTGGAAATGGATTCCTCCTCCAATATTTTCCTGGCTGCTCTGCGAGGATACAGTGAATAGAGGCGTTGCAGTTTTCTCTTTCTCACAGCTTCGTTTTTCCTTCCCCAACGCCTAATTTTCTGTTGTTGTCTGTTTTGGTTACGATGGTTTCTGCTCCTCTCTGTTGAATTAGTCTTCTCGGTGCAGGAATCGTGTCTTCCGGTTTCGTTGACAGCCTAAGCCACTAGACTGTGCATCCGTTGAAGAGGGAATCAAGAATCTGCAAGGAGGTGCACAATTCAATCCTGGAAGCCCACAACCCCTTAAATTCGTCTTCTTTCCCCGTACGTCGACGGTAGATAATGAGTTTACAAGTTGGCTAGGAGATGATAAAGGGGGGGGGGGGAAAGAAGTGTTTAGACTTTAGCTAGAAGGGGAAGCAGGAGAACTAGAGGGTGTTTGGTTCGGACTAGGTGTTTGAGTACACAATTGTGATGGAGACTTGAGATTGGCATCTTGTAGCACTAGAAGCACTGGGACTTTGTGTAGGTGACGCTCTGCATCTCTATTTCCTTTAAGTGGAAAAATCATGTTCACGCGCTACATTGTGTTCAATAGACTGCGCTGCAACTGTTCCTTGGGCCATTGTAGACCAACGCCACAGCGGACATCTGCAGTTTTCACAAGGATGAGGAAGGACTAGGTCCTCTCCTGTAATTTCTGATTGCTGTATGGTAATACTTTCATCGCCAGTGCTGTCATCACTAGATGCCTCAACACATACAGCCTGGTGTCTTTTGGCTCTGACTCCTCCTTCGAAAATATGGTTGCACAATTGGCAATAACACTTTGTAGTGACGATCAAACCATGTTTTTTTTATTTTAAATGATCAAGGGCATTTTTAACATGCAGTTTGGAACCATATCTTCCGCTGGGACAGAAAGAGCACTTTAGAGTAGAAGGAACGGGGAAGGGAAGCCTAAGTATTCCATCTATACAGTTATAGAAAAACAACTCTAATAGGCTCCGTCTTTATAGACGAAACACTGTTGTGTCTCTAACAAATTTACAAGAAAATAGGAAATGTTTAGGGAGTTTAGCCTAGAAGGTCAAGTGTCTGTTTTCTGAAGGTTAAGGTAGAGTCAGATGTTCGAGCGTCCGGTTTTTTTTTTGGGTGGGGGGTGAGTAGGGTAATGCACTGAAGGACACCGAGAAAGGTGGGAGCGGGTTTAGGTCGAATTGAGGAAAGGGCGAGCTGAAGTTATTAAGAATGTGTAAGATTTTTAATAACTTAAAAGGTACAAGATGTTTTTAAAAGAAAAAAGATTTTAAAATTTTCAAGTGTTGAAGTTACATTAACTTTTACTAGAGAAGGATTCTACCGTTTAATATTTAGCCAAATTGTGAACTTGTTAGTGTGTGGGCCTAACCGTGACGCGCGTGTGGGGAATATGATGAACGAGATGAGAATTGACGGAAGAATGAACGATGCGTAGTTTACGCCAAAAAACACCTTCTCGCCAGTTGCCGACGTAAGCGATTACCGCTCTTTGTTGAAATAAAAGAAATTTCTCTTTCCATTCATACATTCACATATCTATAAAGATAAGAGTTCATTTTACTAACTTTCTTTATCTTGCCATACCACACCCGTTGAGAGGTAAAATTCATACACAGTGTGAAAGTTTGGTCCATTTTGCCAGTTTAACTAAACATGTAAGAATTCTTTTATTTTGGAGTACATATTCGTTGTTCTCCTTCTCGTTTACTTGCCAATAAAGTCGATAAAAAGCTAAATCAAACAAAATGATCCTTCTACGAGTGGTATCTAAAATGCTCTAACTTTCTACTTTCCTAATTCCGTGACCAGGATTCGAACCTGGGTTACTACGGAATTATCTTGTCAGACTCAACAATGTATGGTCCTTACCACTAGACGATCATGGCCAAATTATTGAAATTTGGTATAAGATTAATTTTCCACAAGATCCTGTTAATTTTCAAAACTAGTTGCTTCAGTTGATGGCAAAACACTTTGAAAAAAACGAAAAGCAATACCAACAGCATCCCGTATTCACAAGCGGCCCCCATCAAGTACTAACGGGACCCGAAGTAGCTTAAATTTTTTTTCGATGGTCACAGTCTTCTGCAACTGGTTGCCATCATACCTCAATGATCTCTCCCTAGGTTGTTGTCTTGAGTCATAGTTTCATGAATTTGGCGTTTAACGTTTTCCCATTTCTTGTGGTATACAGGTATAAATAACCCTGGATATGGTCACTTTTCTGTGATATAAAAATTGGCGATTGATAAAAAAGAGCGGGTGAGTTCTACTTGGTATGGCCGTTGACAACAACTATGTAAAATCCTCGATCCATATATAGTCGAACTTATGTCAATCAACTTAAAATTATTGATAAGCATTAAGAGCATTGATAAGCAAAACAAAGGTAAAAATTTATGCCAACAACATCCCGTATTCCCAATCGGTTACCCATCCAAGTACTAACGGTACCCGACGTAGGTTAACTTCTTTTTATAGTAAAATACTCTTTTATTATCTGTTAATATTCATTTTCGTATGACATTTAAACACAGCCATCCCATAAACAGGCAAAAAAACAAAAATAAAACCAAACAAAAATAAACAAATAATTATGCTCCTCGGATGCAGACGTTATTGGGGAAAAGATAGGAAATTGGAAATGTTGGCACTATTATCAAACAAAAACAAAAACAAACAAATGCACAGGATAATAGGTTTTGCTAAACAAAAAGAAACAAAAAATAGCAGATGACATTTGGGCAGGTTATAACAATAAATAAAAACAAACAAAAATTTTAGATATTAAGTTAAAGTTTAGGTTAAGGAAATAAAAAAACAAACATAAGTTTACGTCTTTTTTTCATTTATTTTGAGTTAGATTAAAAAAGAAAAGGAGTATAGGACTTTGCCAGTTTTTACTACTACGGTTTGCCAGAGATTACCTACTGGCCCAAAATGGCAACGAATCATATCTTCTTTTGATGTCCTGCAGCCCTTTTGACACATGATTCCTTCCAACCAGCTCTAAACAGTGAGGCGTTCAGGACGCTGGAACATCAGAGGCTCATCGGTTTCGCGGTCTTAATTGCCGATTGGGCTTGCGTCCTTGGTGTTGCGTCCTTGGTGGGATCCAACCGATGGCATCTGGTCCTGGTAGGGAGAAGTCGCTGGTTGAAAAGGATCATGGTCTCTCTGATGTTACTTGGAAGGGCTCTTCCAGTATTAAGTCTCCTTCCAGATTCGGGGCCAATCCAGATTAGGCCACAGGATCTCCAGCTTTCCCGTTGTCGTCACCTCCAGGATCCAATGGTTGTAGATTTTCCGATGGACCATTGGATTCCTCTGCACCAGGATGGAAGACTCGAAAAGTTGCTTGATGTGATGCAGGGGTTCCTGAAGGTAATAAGGCCTCTTCATGACTGCTAAGGGTGTGGTGTTGTCATTTACAGTGGAAATAGGGTTCGGAGAGGGAAGAACATCCAATACCGAAGTAGAGAGCTTTCTGGGCTTTTGGGGCCTGTCAGGACTTTGTACATGGGGCAGAGGAAAAGGGAACAGTAAAAGAGGTGTGTGTTGACCATTCCCAGTCCCTCTTGTTTGACAGTACGGTATATTACAGTTTTTTCGGCCTTTCTACTTTCCCTATCCATTGGAATTTCATGACAGCTTTCGAAATCTGGTCAGCCATATTTTGATTAAATGGAAATACCTGTGCAAAGTACACATTTCCGGAGAGAGCTTTCGACTTGAGGAAAATTACCCTCTGGTAAATATTAAAACGTCGACAAGCATTCTCTCGCAGAATACCATTTAGGGAGCCGAATGCATCATTCCAAACCCTACAAGCTGTCTCGACTGTGGAGTGGGAGAACTTGATTCCTAACAGGGACAATGTTGATGCTTACACAAGCCACTCAAGAGGCCAAATTAATCTAGAGTTCCAAGTCCCGAGTCCCAGGGCTTTTGTTTTCTCCTTATTCATCCTTGCCTTTGTCCACTGGCAGTACAAGTCAAGGACCTGTCCTGCCCTGGTAAAGTCTTCACTGTCATCAACAAAGGCTCTGGCAGTTGGGTTTTCATTCAACAATGATATACCCTAGAACTCAAGATAAACGCATAAGTAATGGCTCAATGTATAGAACGAAGAGATGGGCATATAGGGGGCATCCCTGGTGAATCGACTGAATATCACAAATCACCCCAGCCACCTCCGACCCGTTGAGGATTGACATTTCTGTTACAAAATACATAGTCTGTAACCAACGGACGAAGATGCTGGAGTAACTCATAACATCCAGGATCCTCCAGAGGACTTCCTTGTTAACCAGGTCGTAAGCCTTTTCAAAGTCTCCTCCAACAATGGCAGCGCCCATTCCCCGAATCGGAGAGTTGGAAGAGTCATGGTATCCCCGGTCATCAACGAATTTAATGATATCTCTATAAAGACTTAAATTATCAAAAATAAATCTACCAGGTTATGATTTTCAGGATATGATTAAACATAGCCAAGAAATGGCGTGCGATCACGTCCCAAAATTCTACGTAAAACTCGTAAGGAATGCCATCGGTGCCAGAAGACTTGTTTGATTTCATTGCTATTAGAGCGGCTCTAATCTCAAGAAGGGAACTTGGTGCAATTAGGTTTGGGGTTGGCTTAAAGCAATCTCTTACTCCCTGAAGGTAATCAGTCCCTGCCAGTGTATCAGGAGAAGGCTGAGTTTAAAAAATTTTGTAAAATGAGCAACAATCTCTGATCAAATTTTCTCTTTGGTCGATAAGCAAGTGCCATTGGGGGCAATGATCTTATCAATGCAACATTTAGGGTATTTATTCCTGGCTGGATTTGTGTGAAAAATATTTGCTTCCTCTAGCTCTGGTCCTTTGAAGCAGCGGGAACGAATCCCATATCCTTTGAGTGTGCTCTCCTCCCAAGACTTTGAGAAATTCCTCAACTGGTGAAAGGCAACCCAATCAAGGTTATCTGATTCGACCATCTCCTGAATGCAAGACTGATAGAAAACTTTGTTTCTCAAATCAGTCTTGTTCTTTGCCTAGAAAAATCTACCGAAATATGCCTAGAAGACCCGGCGTGGTAGTGGAAAGTGTGGCCCGGATCACTATGATTTAGCTTTTTCCAGATGTCTACCAGATCAAGACCAGTAGCCATCTCCTTCAAAGCATAGCTAACAACACTACCTGGGAAAGGGAAAGATTGGATATTGTAAGGACTCTTGAATTAGAAATAAATGTCCTAAAACTTAAGTTGTCTTTTTTTGGAATTTTCGTGTGCCGTGTCCCTTCCCTTGACCTCCTTTCCTCCCCCGCTACTGATCCTATCGTTTTATTACCTTTTGCCGTTTGACCGAGGAGTCAATGTCCCCCCCCCCTTTTGACCGCTGGGCCTTGCTGCACACCAGTTCACATTCCTTCGTGAACTGGTGGCGTACGCTTTCAAATTTATTACCCACGCTAACCTTAGCGTCCCCAAGCGTAGGTAGGGTATAAAACCCACATCTTTGTCACCCCCCGAGTTAGTCTCAAATAGCAATCGTGTGTAGTAGTGCATTTTCTTTTTCTGTTTCCCTTCATTACCGTGTAGTATTCCAGTTACAAATATTAGAGAAATAAACGATTCGTGCTAAAGTTCATCCTTCACCGTGTCATATCTTACATCGCCGCCCTCATCGTGATCCCCGTTCGCGCTTCGAGACTCAACGCTGGAACCTTGCAGCCACCAACAAGGCGTCGACATGACACCGGCCCCAGTGTAAGTAAACCACCACTTATCCTTCCTCGCTTTCCTTCTTTTGATCACTTCATATCCGGACGGCCGACGGACTGGCGGACGGATCATAACCCCCATAACGTGGCATACCACCCATACAAATGCTGACCAGAATACTCTTTTATTTGAACTAACCCTACATGCATGTATGTGTTTTATTGTGTGCAATTTTAATCAGTCACGTTAGACGTGGCTGACGAATTATTGCAATATTTGCCCTATCATGTCATCAATGCAGTTAAAATCGCCCATCAACACGAAAGGCAGTCGAGCGTCAACTGAGTAGGCAGGACCGGTTTGACGGCGGAAATTGTTTCTCTCGTTCTTATCCTGCTTACCTGACGGGGCATCTATACTCTATAAAGCGACAAGCTTTTTCTCGCGATCAGCGCATGCTGTGCTTGGCCAACGGGATTCTGAAATCCCGTCCTGTGATTGGCTCCCGACACCGGCTATGGTGAATTGGTGGGATGGGAGTTTGGAAGGGTGTAAAAGGTGGATGGAACTGCGGAATTCGTTGGGCATGGTTAATTAATGGAATGAATGTTTGGGAAATGTTAAATGCTAATAGTGAATTTGCCAACATTAGGATGTACTATTTAGTAATATTTTATAGAATTTCTTTTAATTTAGTAAAAAAAAAATTAATAAAAACAGGACATTATGCAAATGATGTATTTATTTTATGAACAATGAGTACATGAATTTAAGGAAAGACACATTTTTAATTTTTGTCTATGGATCCAGTTGTATTTTCTGATTGCTCTAAAGCAATTCGCCGGCATTTTAACAAATGAAAAAGCCCTTTGGCTATCACAAACAACCTTTCGGTGCAAGCTGCATGGTTTTGGGTCCTTTAAAAAATGGTTGTAATTAAATTACTAATCACCAATATATTTTTTTAAATCCAAGTATTTATTTTCAGCTACTGCAATAGCCAAATAATTTAATATAATCAGAAAAGAAAATTTTAAAAAAGATGTGTAATTATTAAAAAATAAGTTACAGTCTCTTGGAATATAATTTGCAATACTAGCAGCTTTAGGCCCGTCCAGGACCGGGGGATAGGAGGCGCTAGCGGAATTTTGACTTTTTTTTTGTATTTCTTGCCCTCGCTATTTTTTTGCCCGGTGACTTTTCTTTGCCCGCTATCCCGTTCACTGTCACTGCCTGCTGTAGTTGACCGTCCGCCTCCTCACAGCGTCTGGCCGTCGACTTATATTCCCCGCCAAAACACCACCTGTAGTTGCCCGTCGAGACAGTCGTTTTCTCTGTTCGCCTAATCCCTCACAGTTTTTGCCCGTCAACTCACTCTGTCTATAAAAATACCCGCTGAAGTTGCCCGTCTGCCCGGTTGATAGTTTAACTTCTTACAGTCTCTGCCCGTCGGCTCAGTCTCTACCCGCCTAAATGTCTGCCATAGTGGCCCGCTGACCCAGTTTCCGTCCGCAGAAACGCCCGCTGAGGTGGCGCGTCGTCGCTGTTGTTGTCTCTGCTCGTCCACCCCTCACAAACTCTGCCAGTCCTCCCCTTATAATCTCTGGGCGTCGACCCAGCGCCTTTCGCCAGAAAGCCCTTTATAGGGCTGTTCGACATCTTTTTTGACATTTGTTGCCATCGTGGCAACGCAGCAATCGATGGTAGATTCCGTCTGCTAGACTTCTACGAGAGAATTGGGATCGGTAGTTACTGTTTAGTTAAACAGTTAACTACAGTCGTAGCAGACGAAATCTAGAGAAGAGAACACGACACAGCAATCAATTTTCCACCGTGTCATGCCGTCAGTCAACGATAACGTTAGTAAATATTTAAACCGTCAGTATTTTTTGGATGGTCCCGGTGGTACACTAAAAATTTTTCTGTACAATGCACTCATTAATGTGCTTGAAGGACAAGGGAAATCGGTAATTACTATTGCTTCTACTGGTATCGCTTCCATTCTGTTGAGTAATGGAACTATTTATCATTCTCGATTCAAAATATATCCTCCCATCACGGAAACAAAAACACAAATATAGAAGAGCACCATGTTGAAGCACGTAATATGAGAAAAGCCAGCCTCATCATAATTGATGAGGTCACTATGATGACCCTGCATTCACTAAACGCTATTGATAAACTTTTTTCAGAAAATTATGAAAAAATCAACAGCATTTGGTGGTAAAGTGTTGTTGTTGGAGGAGATCTTCGTCAGTGACTTCCTGTCGTTAAACATGGTAACAGGTGAAAATTGTTGAGTCGACTATTAAAAACTGCGGTACTTGGAGAAAAATTTTTAAGCTTCGTTTGACTCAAAACATGCGAACCGCGACCGACAGTCTAAATTCGCCAATCGGCTCCTTGAACTTGGGAATTCAACTGATACACGAACTGCAAGTCTGGCTGGGTGAGTTCTACGTGGTATGGCCGTTGAGAGAAAACTTTGTGAAGTCAACGATCCATATATAGTCGAACTTGTGTTAATCATCTAATTTTAAGATGATTAATAATAATGATGATTAATAGCATTGATAAAGCAAACAAAGGCAAAAAAAACTAATGCTAACAGCATCCCGTATTCCCAAGCGGTCACCCATCCAAGTACTAACGGGACCCGACGTAGCTTAACTTTTTTTTAAATTTTAAGTTGATTTATAATAATAATAATTAAATGAAGATGATTAATAGCATTGATAAAGCAAACGAAGATAAAAAAAACTAATGCCAACAGTATCCCGTATTCCCAAGCGGTCACCCATACAAGTACTAACGGGACCCGACGTAGCTTAACTTTTTTTTTGACCCGATGTAGCTTAACTTTTTTTTACGTAGCTTAACTTTTTTTTACGTGGCTTAACTTTTTTTTACGTAGCTTAACTTTTTATTAAAACCATTTCTTATATTCGACACTTTGCCTCATCCTTTTTTCAGCATTTTCCAAATAACTGATAAAAAGGCTCATAAAATTACTTTTCTTCCTTTTCTTCCAAACTATAATACTTAGATTTGCTGCTAAAAATATTGAGTAGTTCTGCTTTTTCTTTGATGTGTTCGGGAAATCCAATAAAAATATTTGTTTGATTGATGGATTAAACTGCTTGTCATAAATATTTGATATACGTCTCTGGATTAATTTTACCGCTGGCTGAGTTCTTTTGCATTGGAATAAATGGATTAAAACTTCGTCTTCTTCGCATTGGTCACATTTTGCTGATACTTTTTGCTTGCATTTAATTAGTCTATCTTTTGTAGGAAGGGCATTGTGTATTTGTAAAAAGAGGTGTTCCTTTTGTTGAGGAGATAAAAATTTTCGATTTAACGCTTTAAATGCCGGTTTAAAATTTGTTCCCGGGTTTTTAATTATTATTTTGGGTTTTTTGTGTTCCTTTAAAATTAAAACGTCATAAATGTCTTTGGTTTTCGTGCTCTGGGTTAATGTTTTGGTTTCACTTAAAATTGAAATGGTTTTATTGTGTCTCTTAAAACGTCTGGGGTTTTACCGCTATTTGGTCCGATTTTAATAGGAAATATATTTCTTAGCCTTAGTCCTACCCAGTATTTAAGCATTTTCCCGTTGTCTTTCATAGGTTCTCCTGTTATTTCTTTTATAATTGTTTTTTAAAAATAGCGATTTGTATTTTGTTTTAACTTTAAGAAGGTTTAAACCCCCTTCATTAAAATGTGGATAAAGCTCATTTTTGGCAAGAGTTTCAAGTTTGTGTTTCCAAACAAAAATGAGTCCAAATTGCTGGATTTTATCTGTATATAAATCAGGTATCGGTAGAATCTTTGCTAAATGATAAAATTTTGGACAAATAAAATTATTAAAAAATATTACTTTTTGGTGAATTGTCATTAGCCTATTAAAAGTGTTATATAAGCTCTGTTTAATTTTTACAAGTAAATTATCACAGTTAAATTTTATCGTGGACTCAATACCTCGGTGCCATTCTACCCCCAACATTTTAATGGCTTCTTTTTCTTCAATCCACGTTAATGGCTGGCTTTCCAAAACCCTAATTTTAAAAAAGAGGATTTTTTTTATTTACTTTTGAATTTGTTGCTTCTTCAAAGACTTCGATTGAACTTTCTAGTTTCCTCAAGTCATCACAGTAATGAATAAAAATTGACACGTCGAAAGCATTGATTTGATATTTAGAATTTGCTAAAATAGTTGGCTGAATTTTGGTTTTGAGGAGAATTAAAAATGGTTCAATAAAAATTATATAAAGAAACATAGCTAATGGACACCCTTGTCTAACACCCCTTTTGAGTTTAATGTTTTGTCCCATTCTCCCATTTACGTATACTCTGCTTGAGGAATGATCATACATGGATTTTATGTTCCTAATAAAAATTCTGTAAAACCCATCTTAAATAAAAAATCATACAAGAATGTGCGATCCACCATGTCGTATGCTTTTTCAAAGTCAAGGCTCACTATCATCGCTTCTCTTTCTTTTGCTGTTACTCCTTTATATTTGTACTGTGTTGAAAAACATTCTATAAAATTTCTGTATGTTGATAGATTTTGGCTTATATCCCTATTTTCAAATCCTCCTGTTTGTTCTTGGCTAATTATACAAGGTAAAACTCGTTTTAGTCTTAAAGTTAAGATTTTTGCTAAAATTGTATAATCTGAACATAAAAGTGTGATTGGTCTCCAGTTGCTTAAAATTTTTCGACTTCCTGCTTTGTGAATTAATGTGATGATTCCTGTTGTCTGGGTTATACTAAGTTCTTCAGTGTCTAAGATATGGTTAAACATTGTCGTGATTTCTTCCTTTAACCACGGCCATATTTTTATATAAATTCAACAGGCAGCCCGTCTATTCCAGGTGATTTAATTTTTGGCATAGTTTCCATTGCATTCCTGACTTCCACTTCTGTTATTTTTTTTACTAGATCTAAATTCATGTCATGGGTTACTTGAGCTTTAATATTTTCAATTATTTCTTGCCTTTTCACTGAGTTGTGGTCGCTGAGCGAAAGTAACTTTTGGTAAAATAAATATATTGTTTGGTACATCTGGGTTTTCTGTTCCTGCCTCATTGTCTTCTAATTCTGTTATTATTCTATTTTCTCCATTTGTTTTTTCTTTAATTAGATTTGCCACCCCACTAGTTTCATTACCTATATAATAGTTTAATTTTCCCCTAATTTTTTTGCCATTTTCTTCCCTTATGCACATACTTTTTAAGACGTTTTTAAAATAGTAATAATCTTCAAAGTTATTTTCTCCTTTGTCTATCTCCGCCTTGACTTGATCAAGACATTTTTCATTAAAATGTTTTATGAAATTGCTCTCTTTTCTTTTGTTTTTTGAATATGTCGTGTAGAGTGATTTAAAATTTTCTTTGACTTCTCTTTCCCACCATTGTGTTATATTCCCCAAACTGTTTTTTTTTTGTATTTTGCATTTACTATAAAATTTTTAAGCTCACATTGGAATTCTGGGTCGTCGAGTAAACTAATGTTCAGTTTCCATATCTGTTTTTTGCTTTCTTGTTTTATTGGTTCTCCTTCCAGATCCAGTTTTACTGCCTGATGGTCACTGAAAGTAAAATTTGTGTGTTTACAGTCACGGATTTGAAATTTGTTTCTACACTGGAGATATATTCTATCAATTCTGGATTTACCATTTCGACTGATATAAGTAAAAGAAATCGAGTCTGGGTTTTTTATTCTAAAAGCGTCAGCTAACTTCAGTCTTTCGACGAGATTTTTCAGCTGAAAGTTGAGTTTCTTTTTGGTTCCTTCTCTGTCTCTTGGATCTATGGTGCTATTAAAATCTCCTAAAATTATAAGACTTTCATCGTTTGCTTTTATAAATTTCGAAAGTGTTTTGAGGAAAAAAATATGTCTATTTGCAGCTGTTTCATTTTGAGTTGGGGCAAAAATATTTACTATAATAAAATTTTTGAATTCTACTCTTAGTCTCCTCCCATCTCCTTCTTTTTCGATTTTTATAATTTTAAGTTCTTTTTTGTGAATGTTCATGGTTCCTGATCTACTATTCTCTACATTATGATTTATAATAGAAGTAAAATCTGCACGGAGTCCTCGAAAGTCATTAATATTTGTTTCTTGTAAGGCTGCAATATCTGGTATGTTTTTGCTTAGAAATTGATTAAGATAGTCTGTTTGTTTTTAGATTTTATACCATTGATATTTAATGTTATTATTCTCATAATGATTTTTGAAAATGGTCACTTGTTGTTTGCTACTATAAAAAGGGTGTAAGGTTTGGTTCTAAATATTGTGATTTTTCTTCTTCGATAACTGCTTCTGGGTTTGTGTTTGGTATATTATTTTCAAATAATTTTAAAAAGAGCGAAGGGATAGTTCCTTCTGACTGGTCTTCTTCCTCCATGACTTCTACTTGTTTGGGTTGCGGATCCGGTTCTTCTTGATTCTCGCTCCCCAAACATTCCTTTTCGGTTTCTCTTTGTGCTTCACCCTCTGTCCCAGATGGGGTGTCTAGGAGTGCACTAAGAGATTTTCCGGTGATGCTGGGCCATTTGTTGTTAATCATTTCTTCTAATTGTTGGTTCTTCTTTTTTCCTTGGCTTTTGGGCTGGATTATGTTTTCCTCCAGAGAAGAAACAGTACCTGCACTTATAGCTGTTTCTCCCTCTCCTATTTCTTTGCATTGGTTTACATTTTTCTGGCTTTAACTTCTTTATTTGTCGTCTTAATCCATGATTTTTCGATTCAGTTTGCCCATTGATTTCCTTCTCATTTGACTTCTTATCTCTTTCTATATTTCCTCTGTTTCCTTGATCCTTCGATCCTTTTCGACCTCCTTTTTTTGTTTTTTCCATTCACTTTCATCTCCAGAGTCCACATATTCAGATTCACTTTCACTTACTGAAATATGCTCTTGGATAATTGATTTTTGAATTGTCTCTGCGTCTTTAACTATTTCTTCAAGTGTTTGTATTGCTAATGTCACCGCAGGCCTGCTTTCTAAGGCTTGGCTGTACGATTTTCTGCCTCCATCGCAATGTCTTGCTTCGTGTTGATCTATATCACATCTTGAGCATGTTTTGATTTGTCCGCTATACGTGACTGCAAATCTTGTTCCCATAATTGTAATGAATGACGGAATGTTCTTAATTACCATCATTTCCACACTCACTTTAGTTTTCAGTAAATTGACGTTTTGCTTTTCCCATTCAATTCCTTTAACTTTCCCATATTGTTCAAATGCTGTGTAAACATATTTAAAATCCATTTTGTCAGGAACATATTTAACTTGGACATTTTTCCACGAACTTCCAGCTATGATAACAGGAATTATATATGTTTTCGAATTTTTCTCGTATGGGACACCCTTGGCATATTTTTGCAGAAAATTTTCAAAAAGTTCTTGTGTTTTGAATTTCACTACAATTTGTTTCATGTGATAGTGCTGATCAATGACAGTCAGTTTTTCATCTACAATACCGAGCCCCATAAACCACCGGTGAATTTCTATTTCCATGGGAACATATTCAACATTCTTAAAGCTGAAGAACATCGTCCTCTCCCTCTTTATATCCATTCCGACTGTTAGTATTTTGTGCTGAATTGTCCAGGTTCAAAATCCAAAGTCAAGACATGTCGTCTTGGCTGTGGCAAATTGGAAACAACAGACCATGTCATCTGTTGTTGTCAAGTCAATTCAGCTCTTTCCATTCATAGACATAATTCTATCTGAGATCTGATGGTGACAGAAGCGGAGGCACTCGGCCACTCCAATTCTGTCAATCGGGCAATTGACTCCACGGGAATGCGACCAGACGTAGTAGTTACATCGACGAACCCAGCCATCATCATTGACGTGACGATGGCACTCAGCAGTGCAAAAGGGCTAGAAATGGCAAGGGATAAGAAAATAGAGAAGTACAAACACCTAGGCAATGAACTGCCTCTAGTCGTTGGCTCTCTCGGGTCTTGGCTACCGAGCAACGACGCAATATCCCTAGCCCTCGGCATCCCTGGAAGACGATGGAACAACATAAAGAGGAAGATGAAACTCTTGGCCATACATGAAACCACCAGGATAATAGCCAAACACTTGGCCTACCAAACCGAAGGAAGCGATCCACTGCCCGAAGAAGATGAAGAAACAGAAGACATCGGTCTTCTGCAGCATTCTCTCTAAGGGTTTTTTAACGTAGCGTTGACACGTCGCCTCGCGAACTTTTTCGCTTAACATATAAATGTAAAAACATCGAGTATCATAGTTTGATAGATTTTTGACCAAGTGGTGCCGTTGGTTGCCGGAAATCTTTTCGGGCAATCTAGGCTCACTTCCTAACCAACATTTCCTCGTCTCTCAATTCTTGACAGCTGGGTAATCGCTTACGTCGGCAGCTGGTGAGAAAGTGTTTTTGGCGTAAACTACGCGGTGTTCATTGCAACATCGGTCTTCCGGTATCCAATCCAGCCGTCAATTCCCATCTCGTTGTTCATATTCCCCACACGTGCGTCACGGTTAGGCCCACATACTAACAAGTTCACAAATTGGCTATGGATTAAACAGTAGATATCCTTTTTAGTAAAAGTAAATGCATCTTAAACTTAAATTTTTTGAGTCTTAGAGTTTTGTTTCTTTTAATATCGCGTAGACTATAAAGTTATTAAAAATCTAGAAGATTTTTAATAATTTCATCTTGCACTTTGCTGAATTCAACCCAAACCCACTCCTACCTATACCAATAACCTTCAGTGTCCTATCTCATTATCCTCCCCCCACCCAAAAAAACCCAGACAGTCGACTGTCTGGCTTTATCTTAACCTTCAT
Source organism: Daphnia sinensis (assembly GCA_013167095.2). Classification (NCBI taxonomy): domain Eukaryota; kingdom Metazoa; phylum Arthropoda; class Branchiopoda; order Diplostraca; family Daphniidae; genus Daphnia; species Daphnia sinensis. The sequence goes on along the minus strand of CM023195.1, from coordinate 7,845,924 downwards.
AAAATCCAGACACTTGACCTCCTGGCTTAAAATTCCTCTCGTTTTTCAAAGTTACTGCAAATTTTGTTAAAGAAATAACAATGTTACGTCCATAATGACGGAGACAATAACAGAGTTATTTTTCTATAACTGCATAGATGGAATACTTAAGCTTCCCTTCCCCGTTCCTTCTTCTCTAAAGTGCTCTCTCTGTTCAAGCGGTAGATATGGTTCCAAGACGCATATTAAAATTGCCGTAGATCATTTAAAATTAAAACATGGTTTGATCGTCACTACAGTGTATTATTGCCAATTGTGCAATCATATTTCTGAAGAACGAATCAGAGCCAAAAGACACAATGCTGTGTGTAACGAGGTGTGTAGTGATGACAGCACTAACGATGAAAGCATTACTATGCAGCAATCAGAAATTGCAGGAGAGGATCTTATCCTTCCCTATCCTTGTGGAAACTGTAGATGTCCACTGTGCCGATGGTCTACAATGGCCCAAGGAACAGTGGCAGCGCAATCTATTGAACACCATATAGCGCGCGAACACGGTTTGTCCACTAAAAGGAAATGGAAATGCAGAGCGTGCAACGTCATATTAGATGGACATGCCATGAGAGAGCACTATAAAGTACATAGAACACCACAACCAACCACGGATAATCCATTCATATCCTCTTCCAACCCTTTGCTTTCAACAAACTTACCTCATTCAACCATCCCCTCTCCTCGATCCATTAGAAATTCCTTAATTTCCAGTAGTTCAACCCCGTCACCTACTCAAAGTTCTAGAGTCGCTCACCAGATCCCACCACCAGTCACCCTTAACCTAGATTCCAATTTCCAGTCTCCATCACAATTGCGTATTCCAACACCTAGCCCAAACCAAACACCCTCTAGTTCCCCGGCCTCCACTTCTCGCTCAAGTCGAAACACTTCTTTTTCCTCTCCTTTATCATCTTCCAGCCAACTTGTGAACTCAGTATCTACCATTGGCGTAGCGGGAACAGAAGACGAGTTTAGGGGGTTGTGAGCTTCAAGGATAAAATTGTGCACGTCTCTGCAGGGTCTTGATTCCCTTCTTAGTGAATGCACAGTTGAGTGGCTTAGGCTTTCAACGAAACCGGAAGACACGATTCCTGCACCAAAAAGACCTACAACATCAACGGAGAGGACAAGAAGCCATCGCAACCAAAATCGACAACAACAAAAAATAAGGCGTTCAAGAAAGGCAGAAGACAGACAAGGCAAACTACAACGCCTCTACTCACTCTATCCTCGTAGAGCCGTGAGGAAAATATTGGAAGAGGAATCCATTGGCTACATGGGAACCAAGGATTTGGCTGCTGCCTTCCTCGAATCAACATACTCCCAAACACCACCATCTACTAACCAGATCATGAGCGACGGAGCACACTTCGACAGATGTGAATGGAAGAATCCAACACCAGAAGAACTCAGAATTCTCTCCTCACCTCCAAGTGCAGAAGAGATCAAGCATAGACTCAGCAAAGCTTGAAACACCGCACCCGGACGAGACGGCCTGGAATATCGGCACCTTCGTGCTCTGGACGCAAGCGGTCACCTTCAGCTTCCATCTACCGCGCTGTATGGACTCATGGGATAACAGCTTGCTGGAAGACATCGAGGACAGTTCCGATATAAAAAAAGGAGACTTTTCAGATTATGGCAACTTTCGGCCAATATCCCACCTTCCGACAATGTACAAGATCTTCTCAGGATTTTTGTCCTCAAGAATTATGTCAACTGCGACGAAGCTAGGATGGATATCGCCAGAGCAGAAAGGGTTTCTACCAGGGGTTTGGGGCATCCAGGAACACACACATCACTTTCATACTGTTATCGAACAGGCGAAACAGTCAAAGAGGGAGATGGTGATTGCCTGGTTGGATCTTTCCAATGCTTTTGGATCTATTCCTCACCCGATTTTAAATTGTCTGTTTCAGAGTCTCCCACTACCAGTCGAGCTGCGTCGCATCTTGAGTGACATCTACTCCAACAACATAATGGAATTTGCTGTCGGAGATGATTATGGAAGGAAATATCCAACGGCTGGCGTTCGACAAGGTGATCCGTTGAGCAGCGTTGTTTTCAACCTGGCAGCTGAACCCATAATACGAACAGCAAAATCCCATAACACCGGATTTTCAGCGATCCAAGCAAGGGTCTCAACCACGGCATACGCGGATGACATCGCAATTGTTGGATCGTCAATCAGGGAAACGCAAAGAACTCTCAATGCCATAGAGGACACGGCAACCTCGTTAGGCTTGAAGTTCAATCCAGGTAAGCGCACGTCCTTAGCCCTTATTAATGGAAAATCTGTTACAGACAACCCACTGAAAATTGGAGACGCCGAAACCAGACCCCTCGCCGAAGATGAGCAAGAGGACTATCTAGAAACACCTCTAGGAGCTCGACTAACCTTCCGTCCGACCACAACACTACTTCAAAACTTAATTAAAGTTGCAGATTCCGATTTAGCGCCCTGGCAGAAGTTAGAAGTCTACAGAAGTTGTCTTCTCCCATCGTTGTCTCACCATCTTGCGTCAGGAAGGGTGGAAAAGGGTGCTCTCTTCGACCTTGATGTCGCATGCAGAGATTTTCTACGCAGAATTGCCAACGTCCCCACTTCATCTAATACGGCTTTCTTCTACGCAGATAGAAGAGTTGGGGTACTTGGAATGCTTCGTGACCGAAGAGGCTGATATTTGGACCTTAGCTAGAGCGATGCAACTCCTGGACAGCGAGGATAAAACCGTTAGTGAAGTGACTATGGCACAACTAGAGGATACAATACGACTAGGATATGGAAGGATTACCATTCCCCATACCAATTAATGAATACTTGGCAGGGTCAATGGATAAAGGCGAACAGTACTCCAAAATCATCGCCGATGACAACTCTTGCATCTCCCTGAAAGCAGTCAGAAGACTCCGAACGGCCCTGAGAGTTTACTGTCGGAGCAACAAGGGAAGGTTGCAACGGGGCTGGCACTTGACATGGTAAAGGACACAGCAGCACTCCTCTCCTGCAGAACACCCCTAACGTTTCAGAAATGGACATTAACAATTGACACCATTAATAGACATAATTCTATCTTCGACTTGATGGTGCCAGAAGCGAAGGCACTCAGCCACTCCATTCCTGTCAATCGGGCAATTGACTCCACGGGAATGCGACTAGACATCGTAGTTACATCGACGAACCCAGCCATCATCATTGACGTGACGGTGCCACTCAGCAGTGCAGAAGGGCTAGAAAAAGCAAGGGATAAGAAAATAGAGAAGTACAGTATCCTGCACAAAATCCGAACAGCGATTTTTGTGTTGAAAGCCACCTAGTGGCGGGGTAAAGGGTTTTTTCTTGTTGTTTTTTCAAAGGTTGGGTAGACGGGGTGAGGACACGACAGGGTAGGGTTGGGAAGTCTAGACTTTGCTTTTTTTTGCTTTAGGGTTAGGAAAAGGTCAGGTCATTTTTCAAACCATCAGGGGTTGTGTTTTTTAAGCCATAGTTGGGCAAAATGTAGACTTTGATGGCGTATGTGTAGAGTTCCCGATTGCGACGCTGGAGACCGGTGTTTGAATCTCAATGCGGACAAAATAAATTAATGGGATATTGATGATAATCTTCAATAGGTGTTAATAATTAAATAACAAAGAAAATTTTTATTGGTTTTAATGATCTAATTTGATCAAATAATGACAAATAAAAATTTTAAAATTTTCTTTTTGCTAACGAAGGCAGATTATCAAGAATTTGCCCCAAAGTTTGCAATTCCATATCGGGACTCGAACTCCGGTCTCCAGCATCGTAGTCATAACCTCTACACACATGGCATTAACGTCTACAGCACAATGCACAAGCTACTAGCTAAATTTTTTAAGTAAGGGATGTTTCAATGCCTTAATTACATTTTGCCAAACTATCGCTTAAAAAACACATCCCCTGAGGGTTTCCAAAATGACCTAACCTTTTCCTAACCCTAAAACAAAAAAAAAGCAAAGACTAGACTTCCCAACCCTGCCCTGTCGTGTCCTCACCCCGTCTACCCTACCTTAAAAAAAAAGAACAACAAAAAATCCTTCACCCCGCCACTAGGTGGCTTTCAACACAAAAATCGCTATTCGGATTTTTGTGCAGTATACTGTACAAACACCTAGGATCTGTACTGCCTCTAGTCGTTGGCTTTCTCGAGACTTGGCTACCGAGCAACGACGCAATATCCCTAGCCCTCAGCATCCCTGGAAGACGATGGAACAACCTAAAGAGCTTGGCCATACAAGGAACTACCAGGATAATAGCCAATCATTTTGCCTATCAAACTGAAAGAAGCGATCCATTGCCCGCAGAAGATGAAGAAACACATCAGTCCCCAACTTTTCCCTTAACATATAAATGTAAAAACATAAATGTATACAGCTTTATTCCCAGTCCATTGAAAAATATAAAGCATATAATCTGTTCTGATCAGCTTAATATCTGTTACGGGTTCAAATGAACTCCAGAATATTAAACTGATTTTTGGAATTCAGTGGGATATCAATGCTTACGTTGATCCTTCCACGGGTTGACCCGGTATTGTAGTACCTCCGAGCTCGGCTCACCCTATGAAAAAGGTCATGTTTCTGAATAAAGTAAATGAAAAGATGCCCGTTTCCATCATGCACCATTACGTTGCAGCTAATGCAGTCATCCCGAAGTCGTCTTATTTGATGTACTTTGATGTACGTATGAGAACTTATCAATACTCCAACTCAAGTCGTATGGCAGCTGATATTCTATTAAAGAACGAAAACGTGGAATTCCGTTAGGGGTTTTAATTGTCTGCTTGAACAACATTTGGCAATCGATTGGTTATTCTACCTCACATATCTATCTTCCGCAAACTTCAGACGCAATGCAACATATTGGTATTCAGATTCATCTCTTTCATGGCATTCTAAATCATTAAAGTTGCACTAGTGCTCCGTGTGGGAAAATGAGTTGTAAACGCGGCCGAGAGCGCGAAGCGCCCGATGGAAAAAAACAGTTGAGATGCCATTCAATATATTGCTTTTCAGATTACTATTCAGTGTAATCTTTGCGCTTGAAACCATTTAGAAGTGTGGAGTTTGCTGGGAAACAGAAAATGAAAGAGGTTAGATTGTTTTGTCGAGGCTAATTCATGTCGCACACTCACGGGTGCGATCCTACTACCACCCGACACGGGAACTTTTGGCTGCTAAATTTCCCATCTGGCCCCATTCGCTCCTCCTTAGCCAACGTGCACCCATGAAACTCCTCCAATGCATCCATGTTGATGACGAGCTTAGTGCGGACGCCTGTTCAACATGTACGACCACGAATTAGAGCTCCTCGGCTCAAATCATTCACACTCTCAAGCCTCCCAGAAGCAGGATTACAGATGCGCGCCACACATCCAGCTGATGGAAATGTGTTCGGCGCTTGAGTGTATTTCTAGAAGTGCGCAAGATGAGAGAAATTGGATGACTCTCAATAGTCTGCTTTAAATTTAGGTCAAGCTATAAATGTTGCTGTTCATTTGCGATTGAGTTGATTATAGTAAATGAACAATACGCTGCGTGTCGTTGTCTAGCGCTTATCGGTATCTATCACTTCTAGGAAAAATTCTTTAATTGTTCAAACAACGGCACCGTTCTTAAAAATACATTAATGTTGTTTCGTTTTCGATAATCCATTTATTTTTTGGTATCCTATTTGGAAAATAAGATCATACTATACAAGATCGTTTCTGCACTGTTAGAAATTTGATCCGCTTTTTTGGCGTCATAAATCCCGAAAGTTGATTCTGCCATAACGGGTACATAAAATCCCCAAAAAATATCGCTATGGAAAACAGCCCTAAAATCGGAAATTTTAAATAATAAAATAGTGTATAATTACACACAATCAATACGAACAATAATACAATACGAATAAAAAAAACCCAAAATTCAGTGTTTGAAATGATTGGTATCTGGATAAATGTGTCCCGTAAACCAATATATACATATTTTAATTTTTGTAAATAAAATGATAAATTTCTATTTGTTCCTGCCATATAGGCTATCCATTCTGTATTTTTTCAGGCTACGAACAAAAATACAACAAAATGAGAACAGTTTACACGAATATAGACCTGTTTAGACTAATAATTTAGGAAATATAGGTCTATATACAACGGAGGGGGCAAAAAATTAGGAGGATTTTTTTACATCATATGATTAGTCACTGATAACATCTTGAGATAAACTAGTTGTGGATAGAGACGTACCAGCTGCTAAACTGTAATCTTCTTTTGTGGGAGTATACGTATAAACTTGAATTGAAGTTGCATCTTCTCGTAACACAGCAGCAGTGTCCTTAAATCATGATACTCTTCTTGACAGCAAGTAATGATTGAACATCCTCCCGGAATCAGTTTGGCAACTTGTAAGATGAAGGAATGTCTTGGGCATGGTGAAGACTACGAATGCTTAGGCTATTAGGCCTTGAAGTAGGTCCATTTTCTTTACACAAACCTTTGTCACTGTTTCCAAAAGTCAGATCTACGTCTAAGTATAAGACAGATTAGTAGAATGCGACATTGAATAATAAATTTCTATAATCAATACCTTCACCATTTGTTGTTTGTGAGATTAACACTCTACTCTACATCAGGTACTGGCATCATGTCAATTTGGTACCCTGACTCCTGAAAGCCGTCTTCTGTAAAACAAAAAAAAACATGTAACACGATATCAAATCCTTTAGATTAAAATGCTGAAATAGCTAATATACCAGAACTTGTAGTTTGAGTATGCAACGGTCATAGTAGGAAAGGGTAACCGTAATGCTGGTTTCTGTTAAATTGGGGTAACAAATTCAAAAATGTCAAATTTTTATGATAAAAATGTATTAGTTTATTATAGTTACCACCAGTATCGGAAGGAAAGATTTCCATGTCAAGGTCTTGGTCTGCAACGTAAGAAAAAAAGTTAGTAGGTTATTAAACATAAATAAAGCAGAACCTAGCAAATATCTTGCGGGGCAAAACCAGTTTTTCCCGGGTATTTTTCACCAGTTTTAAGATAAAACCCCGTGGTTTATTGCGTTTTGTCTTTGCATATGAAACAACCTTAAATAAAACCAAAGTACGAGTAACTGCGAAAGGCAATAAATTATAAAATGACAATTTTCTGACTTTAGAACGACATTGGCAAAGAATAAACGTCAATTCAAGAGGTTTGAAACGGTGTTGAATCTTCAATTACAAAGATCTGGTGCTCCAGCAAAAGCAGGCGGAGGTCTAAAATTAACAACTTCTTTTTCTAGAATAGTCATGTAGTTGTAGAGAATAACCGCGTCACTGTCATCATTTGCATTTGGAAGCTGAGGAGCATCTGCTGACGCATCCGTCTCCAAGGCACCTGGCACATTATTCTTCTTCCTGTAGTTTTTGGCATTGTATTTCCGGCAGTTTTTAATCATTTCAATTAGCCTCCGATGATCAACATTTGCAGTGTTCCGCGAAAGATTAAAAATGTCGAGAGCAACTAAAATAGAAAAAAAATAGAAGGAAATAAGGGCTGTATGTAAGCGCAAACAAAAGATGCTTACCTCCTATAACTGAAAGCATATTCATCAGACCAGAGAGTCCGGGCCTTAAGTCATTGACCCGACCAACACTACCTTCCCAAAATACGATCACTGTCTGAAATAAAAGCGAGTTGCTAGTTGTAGCTTTTAGTATGGGTTGACCATTAGCTGCAGCTTTGGCGGCCTTTATTGCTTTCGTAAATTTAACTGCCTAAATAAACATTACGGTACAAACAGGTGTGTAGAAACAAATACATTAATTAACTTACCAACCTTGGTTTGGTTTAAAATGGCATGAATATCATATTCCATCCACGACTCGAATGGTATTTGGAATCTTCTGAATGTCTTCTCTCCCCAGTCAATCGGACTTTTACCCCCAACTGTGAATCTGGGTTGAGGATAAAGTAGATATTCCATGTTGCTCGAAATCCATCCAGTTGGGATAATACTGTGCACTTGTCGCTGTATGCGGTCTTCTCCACATTCCAGTGTGGTAACAATGAAAAACTTCACTTCACTCGATGAGTTACCTCCAAGTGGATGACTACCAACTTCAGGCAAAATTTCATTGTACGTTCCCTTCCAGAATTGCTGAATTCTTCCAACCTGAGATAGAAATCATTAGTTACAGTAAAGTGAACAAAAGTATTATCTTTCTAAAATTTCAAAGAAAAAGACCTGAAATGTTTCTTCGTCAGATGAAAACGAATCATCTTGTGGTTCATCACTGTCACCAGAGGATGCCATCTTCAATATAAAACGCTATATTATCCTGAAAAAGAACCATTAAGAAGTTAATTAACTGATTAGTTCTGCAATCACGTGTGAAACATGTGATTACCACGTGAGAAATTCACAAAAATCGAATGACGGAAAAAAGTAAAAATCAAACATGAAATATGTCATCTCACAATCAATTTAAATTTTGAAACGTGAAGTTTAAAGCACAAATCACATATTTCGGTGAAATTTTACCTGAAAAATCGTCGAATTAGGTACTTAGAAAAATCACGAAATTTGAAATCGAAAGCAGGCTTAGGAACACACAAGTTTGCCACTACGTCACAAAATGGAGTTTCTGCACGCCACCGTTACTGAGAGATCTGGCATCTTCTTTATTATTTAAATCGGATATGAAATCCATTAAGTCTTGATGAATAAATTGTTAATAAATTACTGCATTTTACTTCGATATAAGAATAGGAAATATGAATTGAAACAGATAAATCCAATCAGTTGGTCAAACGTAAGTGGCAACAATGATCCCTAGGAATGCAGCAGACGCTTTTAATTTTGTGGAGCGCATGACAGTCACGTTTTCTTTCTTCCTATTCTGTGCTAAGTTAGGTTTTTTGCAGTTTTGAACTAGAATAGTTGTGTCAAATGTCCGAGTTGTTACCGTTCAGTGATGTTCAAACTAATCAAATACTGTTGATTGCTGGATACTTTAAACGTGAGCCCAAGAAGAAGGCTGGTAACGTAACAGCGGAATATTCAAGAATCTTACAAAGAAAAGCACGAAAGTACATCGACGAGTGGCTTATGAAAGGTGTCCCACCAGTTACGTTTGATAAATTAATGAAAAATTAATGAAAAACGGAAATGTAGTCGTCTGTTCTGATATCATCGAAAATCCCCCCGAAAGTAAAGTGTTGCTCATCATTGGTTCCAAATTTTCCTTAAAACAAGATGCGTTCCATTATCCTTATCCCTCATCTACCTATGGAACTCATATTGTTTCTAAACTTGAAAATAGAATAGGTGAATGGAATTTAAATTGCTTACAGGGGAAAATGTACGCATTGCCGCATAAATTAAGTGATTATAATGATTTGCCAGACATTAGAACAAGCACTTGTAAGTGGTTTGTAACTCCTATTCGTCACACACTGCCTATGTAAATTTTCTCCTGTCAAATAATACATAAGTTCTACTGTTTCTTACAACTCCAGGCGATTTATGTTTACATTCTTTTAAAAATCAAGCAGCATTTTCAAATTTTAAAGCAAGATTCTGATCATATGAATCTGCTGAGCACGTTGAGGAGCATTCTCATGAGTTGTATCTCATTTTTACAGGGATGGGTCTCATAACAAAAAAAGGACGGTGGAAAGAACCAGTTAAAAACTGAGTAAAACACGGTGAATAAAACCCGTTTCTCAAAATGATAGTGAAGGGGAAAAATACCCTTTTTTAACGGAAAAGGGAAGGTTCTTAAACAGTGGAAATCACTGAAACTGAAAATTTACCACGTTTAAGTACTACGCATGAATTACCAGACCTAATTGAGAGATTGAAGAAATCATCGAGTTACATGGCTAAGGGAACACCTGAATTGCATCCCTGTTTAACAGGAGAATTATCCCCAATTACAATCCAGGCACTTGGGTTAACAGCAGTGTTCTCACCCTATTAAATGGGACATATTTCTGAATAAAGTAAAGCGTCCTGCGTTGATCCTGCCACGGGTTGACCCGGTATTGCAGTACCTCCGGGCTCGGCTCACCCTATGAAAAGGGTAATGTTTCTGAATAAAGTAAATGAAAAGATGCTCGTCTCTATCATGCACCATTACGTTCCAGCTAGTGCAGTCATTTGGAAATCGTTTTATTTTGTGTTTTGCAACTCATCAATACTTGCAAATTGTTCGAACAAGCGAAGCTTGTGAAGAACAATTGTAATTATTGGGAATGAAAGTGAATCATCAACTATATAGTGTTGACCTTGTATATTCAGCTGTTTTAAGCAAATTTGGAACTAAGGTGGTGGGCGTATATCTCCGTAGACCTCAGATCTTTAAGAAACGCACACCGTTTGACGGAAATATTAATTTCTAGTCTTGTTGATCAGTCCGCCATTGTTGTTACGCTTAGTCCAGTTCTGATTGGATCCGGGTCTATTGTCGGATCTGAAATTGAATCAAAAAAATAATTTGAGTTTGTCTTTGGTGAGGGCGGGTTGGGAGATAGATATAGTTGATGATTCACTTTCATTCCCAATAATTACAATTGTTCGAACAAGCGAAGCTTGTGAAGAACAATTTACAATTATTGTAAATTCCGTTCTCATCAACTATATAGTGTCTTCAAAGCACCATATTTATCAGGATAAATAAAATTTAAATAAATAAAACGGCCAATGTTATGAAAAAGAAAAAAAATCGGGATAAACCAGTCTGACGATGAATCCATCCGGACTGACTCTATGAGATTTTGATTAGTCGACGTCTCCCGGCGATAAAATTTCGCTGGCCCAATGGCCTTGATTGAGGATCGCCTGAATAGAGACACCGGCTGACGCTGCTTTTGAAGCAGCCGCTCCTCTAGTGGAATGAGCAGAGAAAATAGATGTGTCTATGCCAGCTTCTTTTAGCTGGTCTTTGATCCAGCGGCCTATAGTAGAACCCGTTACCGGGTTATGAGGTTTGTTGGAACCGATAAACACGCCTGAATTGTTGAGAGATGACCGAAGGTTGGCCGTTCTTTCTAAATAAGCGCGGAGGCATGCCACCGGACAAATAAGTGGGTTTTCCCACTCATCCAGCGAGTATCTCATGAGTGGACCGGAACGCTGGCTCTTTCGAAGGACTCCTAGGTTAAAAAATACTTTTGAGGCAGAGAACGAAACAGAGTCGAGTTGGATGGAATTCAGCTCGGAGCATCTGAGAAGTGTAGTTAAGGCTAACAGAGTGACTGTTTTTCGGGCTAGTTGGATAAGTGACATATTCCTTCCGGAAGTGGAGACGAAATGATTGATGACTACGGAAGGGTCCCATGTAGCGCTGTATTTAGGAATTGGGGGCTTGCCTTGGTAGATACCCTTCATCAGCTGGACTACAAGTGGGTGCTTTCCGACATCTTTGAGGCCTGAAGCGGTTAAATTAAGGGTGGAGGATAACATAGACCTATGAACATTAGTCGTGCTGTAACTCTTGCCCTCTTTAAACATTCCGGCCAGGAAGCTTAGCACCTCCTTTACACCACTAGACATGGGATCAGCATCCCGTCTATGGCACCAATCACACCAGCTGACCCACGCCGACTGATATGCAGCGTTGGTATTCGCTCTTGGTGCGGATAATAACAGCTCGATGACTTCATCCGGAAACCCTTGGCTTTTGAGGCATCCCCCGATAGCTTCCAGGCGACTAATCGGATTGGTTGGCTGTGAGCTGGTGACATTCCCCTAGCGGGGATGTCAGCAGATCTTTCTCCGGGTGTAGCATGCGTGGGGTGTCCGTCGCTAGTTTCAGCAACTCCGGAAACCAGGGTTGGCTCGGCCAAAATGGTGTTATTAGAATTATTGTTGCTTTCTCCTGGACCAACTTCGTTAGGCAGCTCGCGATCAAGTTGAACGGGGGGAAGGCGAAGGCTTTGAGAGACTTCCAGTTCAATGTAAATGCGTCTGTCATCCTTGCACCCGGTTGAGGGAAACGGCTGACGAATATTGGAAGTAGCTCATTCCATGCGCTGGCGAATAAGTCTACTTCTGTCTTCCATGTCTGATGAATTTTCTGGAATGCGGATGTGGATAGTTTCCAATCGCCTGCTGCCACAGGTTTGCGGGACTCGGCTCGTCTCGACTCAGCTCGACTCGTCGGCTACCAGATTCGACGACCCTGGAAGGTAGATGTCGTGAAGATCGATTGACCTGGCTTCACACCATGAATAGATCTCCAAAGCCGTTTCGCAAAGGGCGCCTGACTTTAAGCCGCCTTGTCTGTTGATGTAGGATACTGCCGACGTATTATCAATACTAATCTCGATTGATGTAAAAGATGCCGAGGTGGCGAAGCATTTAATTGCGTTAAAGGCTGCTATCAATTCCGACACATTTATGTGTCGGCCTGAATCGGTTGTGGTCCATGGGCCACCGGTTTTCACGTTATCACTGACAGCTCCCCATCCGGAAAGGGAGGCATCAGAGCATATAAAAATTGAGGGGGGGGGGGTGCGGTCAGCTTCCGCCCTGCCGAGAAGGATGCCTTTGACATCCACCAGTCTATGTCGCCCCTGGCTTTTTTCGAAAGAGGAAACCGGGCTGAGAGGTCACCCTTAGCCGATTTCGAATGTTTGGCGTAGAAGGCCTGAAGGTTTCTGCAGTGCGCCGGAGCATAATTCACTGAATGAGCGGCCCAGTTTAGAATCCCTAGCAATGAGGCTAAATCTTGGAGTGATGGAGAGCCCGACTTGTACGCAAGAGTACACATTTCTTTTAATTTTTCTACTTTCTTTGATGGGAGGGAGAAAGTCATAGCGATCGTATCTATGCCTAAGCCGATGTACTCGAGGGACTGAGTTGGCAACATTATTGACTTTTCTTCGTGAATAACGAAACCGAGTGACACGAAGAGGTGGAAAACTTGATTAACCGCCTCTTCCGCTGATTCTTTGGAATGGCCTATGATTAGTATGTCGTCGAGATAGATGACGAGACGCACGCCACGCTGTCTAAGGAAGCTAACGATTGGTTTCAGTAGTTTGGTGAACACCCCAGTTGCTGGACCGCTGCCAAATGGCATTGAAATGAATTTAAATAACCTCTCTCTCCATTTTAACTGAAAGAGAAACCTTTGTTCTGGGCAGAGGGCAATGGTAAGGTAGGCGTCCTTCAAGTCTATCTTCGCTAACCAGTCCCCTTGCCTCACCGCGTGACGCACGGTATTTACGCCCTCCATTTTAAAATGTTGGTGTGGGATGAACTGATTTAAGCCTTTTAAATTCACAATCGGCCTCCACCCCCCCGAAGATTTTGGTACAACAAAGAACCCGCTTATGAAGCCGACACCGTCTGATGGGGTGATGACCCCTTTTCGAAGTAGAGAAGAAATCTCGGCGTCGCAAATCTCTAGTTGTTGGCCGTTCATTATTGCATTACGTGGGATCTTTAGTTGGGTGGGAGTGGAGGTAAAATCGAGACTGAGGCCGTGTTCGACCGTACGCAAAACCCACGGGTCGGAGGTGATTTTGGCCCAATTGTCAATGAAACGGGAAACTTGACCGCCAAAGGAGTGAGATGAATATGTAATGTACCTGTCACGCTGAGCGGTGTAAGGGTATAAATTTCTCGGCCGTTGCCGATTGAAAGTCGAGTCTCTAGCAGGGCCCGGGTGGCGATCCTTGGTGGGTGGAGGCTTCTTGTTGACTCTGGAGATGCCTTCGAGGGTAGATTGCGCCTTCGCTTCGTTCACTAGGTGACGTAAAAACTTCCGCCCGAAGAGGTCTTCTCCTCCCGACCAGATATCGCTCCTCTCCAGAAGATTCATGAACTCGGGGTAGACTTGGGCGAGAATGTTTTGCCGGCGAGATTTGATAATATCTCGAAAAAGTGTGGCCCAAAGCCGGATTGCGCTTTGGGTTGCGATAAAAACGCTTTTCTTCCTCTTCTTTAAATTGGCGCGACTGGCTAGATACAAAAGAGGCTTGATTAAATCCAAAATTTTGTAAGACAATTTCTTGAGCGTCTTTTCCGTCTGATCTATGTTGGTTTTAGAAGCGTTGGAGTTGTTTGAAGCTTTCAGTCGCAGATAAATAGATTCGTCCAGAGTGGGGTTCACGAGAAACTCGGACTTCCGCTTCAGGGTAGGTTTAAACGCCTCCCTACAGGCTTTAACTTTGTCGTCCTTGATGCCTGTGACGATCCATTTGGCGAGTGAAGTGGACCCTGATTTGGAAAATTCGAATTTTCGAGTGCTAAACTTTGAAAGAAAACTAAAATCTGAGCTAGATGAGTCGGTGGAAGACTCAGAGCTTGAAGAGTTAGAGTTGTCAGAGCCTGAGCCTGACGACATTCTCGCTTGGGAGCTAAAAAAGATCTGAGGTCTACGGAGATATACGCCCACCACCTTAGTTCCAAATTTGCCTAAAACAGCTGAATATACAAAGTCAACACTATATAGTTTGCACTTTATAGGAATTTACAATTATACATCTCAAGCCACATGGCAGCTGATGGTCTATGCTTCTACCGTCTTTTAGTAGGGAAGCGACGTAATGAATTAAAGGCAGCTCAATGAAATATGTTCCTCTAAAAGAAGCAAGTTGATTTTCGTGTATTTAAGTAGTCTTTAGCGTAATTGGATGCTCGGTAATTTTGCATGGAGGCATTTTTCTTACTGAATATGTCGTTTAGATGAGTTGAGCGGTGAGTTGAACAGGAAAAGATTATACGGCGCCATTCGATGTTCAATAGGAAGGGCACGCTTTTCGTTAAATAACGTTTTTCGTTAAAAAGCAACATTTTTCTTCTAAGGCAAAAATGGCTGAAGGTTTTCGAATTTTTTAAACAAGAGCTTTATAGAATCAACTATGCTCAGTGAGATCTTTCAACTTTAACGTGATTCGATGTTCGATAGCTATTTGATCAGCTTCATGGCATAGCGTGCTTCATCGTTATTGTTTGTGTACCAAAAAACTATGAGTGCTCCTTGCGATCAATCAAAATGTGATTAACTCGGGAGTACAATATTTGGTAGTGGGTGACTGCGTTCCCGCCGTCCCCTAAATAGCACAACCTGTACTATCTACTGAACCAGACTTGAACACACGCCGATGATTGGGCGTACAATTCCTTTACAGTATGTCACTGTAAAAAAATCTTTTGCCTTTAATACACAAAGAACCATTAAGAAAAACCGAAAAATTGAGTTGATGAAGCACAATTACAAGTCTCTTAGAGGCAGCAAAAAGGGCCTAGACGTAGACTAGAAGTGGCCGATTTTTTACATAACTCAAGAACATCCACTACCATTTGAAAATAGACAATCTTACTTTTGAACACAAAATTGCCAATGGCTATCACGTAGAACTTACCCGGTCTCGTCAGCTCCCGAAAGTTAAGCTACGTCGGGTTCCGCTAGTACTTGGATGCAGACGTGTTTTTTGTGTTCTCCTGTATCCCCATCGAATTGTGATTTTTCTGTTTTTTTCATTCATTTTTCACCCCAATTTTTTTGGTGTTAGTTTTTTGGTGTGTTTTTGTTGGTGTTTTCCTCTGTTTTGTTTACTTGTATGGGGACTCCTTCCCCTTGGCAGTTTGTTTACATTGTCTAGGGGACAATGACTGCCAAGTGGCTCAATAGTGTAGATGTCGATTTTGGGCTTCAATTCCCGAGATAGAGTATGCGTGTGGTACATGGGTTCGGCGTAGTTTGAAGGGTGAGCAACAGGATCTCTTAGGCCTAGTTGCTGTACTAGATAAGAGAAATCAGGTCACTAGAATTATGTTTATGACAGAGGCAAACACCTCAAATTTTTTGTCCCAACACAGTGGTGTACAATCCACGGACGTGCAACATAGTTGTATCGCAACCTATTGAACGCCACATAGCACGCGAACAGGGCTGATCACTTAAAAGGAAATGGAAATGCATTGCATGCAACATCACACTCGCATGCCATGGGTGAGCCCTATAAAGTACACAGAACCCAACAACCAACCGCACCGTACTCATCCATACTATCCTCGAATCCATTGTCTCCACAAAATCTACCAGTCACCAATCATTTCATTTCCATATACCAGAAATATTCTTATTTTCCAAAGTTTACCCAGTCACCAACACAAAGCTTGACGGCTCCCCCACATATCTCAGTAACAGCAGTCCTTAATCCTGAGCCTAATTTATAGTCTCTACCACAACTACGTATTTCGTCACCTAACCCGATCCAAACACCATCTGATTTCCCTCGGACCATCTCAAACTCAAGTAGAAACACTTCCTTTTCTCGCCTTTAACATCCCTGAGCCAACTTGTGAACTCAGTATCTACCGTCGACGTAGCGGTAATAGATGACGAATTTAGGACGCTGTTGGATTCAAGTAAAGAAATGTGCACCTTCCCGCAGGGTCTTAATTCCCTCCTCAGTGAATGCACAATTGACTGGCTAAGGCTTTCAAAGAAACCGGAAGACACGATTCCTGCACCAAGAAGATCAACAGCATCAACAGAGAGGAGAAGAAGTCACCGTAACCAAAAACGACAACAACGAATAAAGAGAGGGGTATTTTTCAAATAAAACTGCAATTTAATTAATTATCAGTTCATTGATTGTCTGAAATTTACTTGCTTACCCGCTCGTGGTTCCCATGGTCTGGTGGATGATTTTGATGGACTCCACTTTCTTGATTGTGTATCGTTTCCTGAAAGTCTTCTTGACTGTAGTCAACACTGTATATCATAGTATGTCATAAGGCCGTCGAGAAGAGCAACGCCAAGTGAAAGATTTTCCTCTTAAACGTTTTTTAGTGTAGCAATAACCTTGGAATAATCAAAAGTAAGTTTTCAGATATCACTTTTGTTATAATTAATTACCTAATCCATTTGTTAACTTGACTTTTCCTTTATTAGATCCCTTATGTGAATTTTATTCATTGGCTACTTCGGTTCTTCAAATGAAGATTGGTTGCAGAAGCAAACAAATTAATGAAGAAATACCGTTACAAATTTTTATTAAATGTCCCTACCTTCAATGTTGATACAATTGGTTTTACGGGTGGTTCAGCTCGTACACCATCACTGTCGCGATTTTGGCCTTGAAACAGATGGTTCAGAGAAATCAGTATCACAATCCTATAACGGTTAAGGATAAGAACAGGGTAAGCGAAAAATTAGTAATAAGTTTATCGAATCTTGTATGTTAAAGAACAAATACTAGTGGATACTCTGTTTCGACAGGAGAGTTGTCTGGTTGGACGCGACGTCTTCATCCTGGTGATGCAACAGGCGGAGGAATAACAATGAGAGATCTAAGCTGAGAAAGAATTAAAAGACCAGGACACATAAGTAGAGAAGTATGCCCTCGAACATTCTCTTTGGCGAGGAGGAGATGGTTTTCTCTGACGATCAGCAGCAGCAGAACGAACAGGACGTCGCTTGGATACAGGAGAAGGATCGAGAATCTCCGGATTCTTGACGGTTCTTTTCGGACGACCAAGAACTCAGGCAGCAACCGCCTCAACGTCGTTCCCATCACGAGAACCACCTTTCAACCACACTTTCCACTGTTTCACGAACTTCATCACTCTCACTGGCAGACTGTATACTTTCAGTTTCTGACAATGTAGCATTCACCTAGTTAAAAGAGCAAGTTAAGAGAGAAGTTATTAGCATTGGTTACTAAGCATTAATAACTAATTCATTGTATACTTACAAGAGGGCTCACGTCATCCGAATGAATCTGTACACTATCAAAAGCAACACCTTTGCACAGTGGTAGTTGGTGGAAAATACAATCAAGCCTTCTGTTGAATAGTCCTTAGAATGAAGTTCTCGGCGGTGTCGATTTCGCAAACAGAGAGGCAATGAATTTCTACTCCTCCGACTGTTTCTACTGCCTTACCGGGCGGTAACTTCTTCATAAGCCTGTACATCCAGGCTATTGTTCTCAGTAGTGGCAAACATACAGATAACTGTTTACTCTCGAAGCCAGTGAATCCAACCAACCTGGCATGTTGAAAACTGCTAGAATTTGCATTCCCTGTTTGGATTTTGTTTCAGCTTCCATTAGTTGTATGTTATCCGAAGTTGGGTTGTCTTGTTAAGGCCATTCAGACGATTCTTGTTTCAGCCTGGAGGGACCGCCCCAACAGGAAAAAGCCTCTGTCAATGTTTTGACGGAGCAACTTCGGGATGCCAAATCCGCTGGGTTGTCTTCTTCAGGACAGTGTTTCCAGTACTCTGGTTTAAATCTCTTCTGAATTGACTCTACTCTATTCCTTACGAATAGTTTCCATCAACCGTTGGATCTCCTTTGGTCCAACCTAAAGCTGCCATAGAGTCAGACCATAGTGTCACTTCCCACTTCACTTTGTCAATCGCGTTTACGATTCGTTCAGCTAAGACACTGCTGAGTTCGGTGCTAAGCAGTTCTAGCCCTACTAGTGAAACTTCATTTTTCGGGAGTGGTGCTGCTCTAGTTGTAAAGGAAACAAGTCGGATAAATCCAGGATTTCTTGACTTGGCGTATGCTACTGCTCCGTACGCTTTTTTTTGAAGCGTCGCAGAATACATGTAATTCTTGAATTAAATCTGTCGGTGCTGTCGAGATCTTGCGATGTATTTGTCGATACCTTTCAAATCTTCCACTATAGTCCTGAATCGACTCTCGTTTGTGAATTCACATTGTCATCCCATCCAATTTTTTCTTGCCACAATTCCTGAAAGAGTAGCTTAAACTATAGTATTATGGGTCCAAGGAATCCAAGAGGGTCGAAAAGCTTGGTCGAGATTTTAGCAAACAATCTTTTTGTTAGCACTTTAACTTTTGTGGCTGCCTCTACGATTACGTCAGACATAAAATAGAAGCAATCTGTGCTGGTATTCTACCTCACTCCTAGTACCTTTTGTGGGTATAAATTAAGACGTATGAATTGGATGAGTCGTTCGTCAAATTGTTCTGTTGCAGATACTCGGCTGCTGGTCATTTGTTACCCATTTTCTCAAGTCCATTTTTGCGTCTGCAAAAAGCTTGAGTACCGATTACGGTCTTTGCTGTTTCTAATGTAGGCGCATTTGACAAGTAGTCGTCTACATATAGATGGCGTAACATTTCGCTACTGCCTACTGCTAGTTCAACTTCGTAAGACTCCAGGTGTTTCTTGAGTACGGTCCTGAGCACTGCCGGGCTACATGTTAGCCCAAATGGTAGTCTTTTCCATTTGTAAGTCTGCAGCGTTCCTAAGACGTTTTCGTCTTCTAAAAGGAACCCTATCGCTTCCGCGTCTTCTTTTAGCAATTTTACCATTAAAAATGCTTGTCGGATATCAGCTGTCCAGGCAATCGAGTTTAGCCTAAACGTCAGGATAACATCAAGAATGTCCGGGTTCAGACTGGGTGCTTCTTCGAGACAGTCGTTAGCGCTGAATCCTGTTTTCAGTTTCGCAGAACCATTGAAAACAGGTCTCACTTTGCTGGTGATATTATTCTTACGGACAACTGGATGATGGGGTAGGATTGTGTAGATACCTTTGAAATTGGTGTCTGCTTTAAAAATGAATCCAAGTTCTTTCAGTTTTCTGAACTCAGCTTCGTATGAAGACTTCATCTACTTATCCTTATCCTGACTCTCTGCCATGACATCATTCTTGCTTAATTTCTGTTTGCTCTCGTTCCATGTGAGCGGTGCGACATAATGTCCATCTTCGTCTTGTTTCATGGAGTCTGCATAAGATTTTCAGCAAACCGGAAGTGGCACATTTTCTAGTGGATGAAAGCTTTCTAATTTCCACCATCTCCAAAATCAATTTCATCGTTTCTGTTCGAATTCGAGCCTTGCATTGGGTATTGCGGTGTTCCTTCTTTTGCTTTTAGGAGGAAGCTGATCGCCGTAGCGGTCGAAATCGCAACTCTCTCATCCTGCCCAAGTAGTAACCAACCCAATTTGCTTTCGATGGCTCTAATTTCAGTCTTCGAAACGATCTGCTTTGAGCCCAGACAACTTGTAACCTTGGTTTCAGAGTTCACTGACGAATTTGGTATTCGTCGATCCAGCAACCTTCTCTATTTCGGGTTGCTCAATCGCCTCTAAATCAATCATCCCACGAAGTCGTAATTTTTCTACACCTCGTTCCGTTTGGATTCGCACGCACTTCGTTCCTGGATGTAGATGTCCCACTGCCTGAAGCTTCAATTTGAATTTTCCCACCTCCTGAAGTCCAAGTTTGAGCGAGTTCTCTTTGAATCAATTCGATCTTTGATCAATGTACGCTTTAGCTTTGTGCCAACTGTTTGGCCCTTCCACTATTACAGTTGCCGTTTGGAGGTATACGCAACCGAATAGGCGTGCCTCTATTGAGAGTGGAGCGTCTTCTGCTTCCCTTAACATTGGGGACACTGCTACCGTGGTAGTCACCGTTTCCGCCTGAACTGTCTGATTACAGATGGCTGTGGTTTTTCCTTCCGATTTTGCTCTAGTTTCTTCTCTATTGCGACTTCGTATACTCTTTTTCTAGGTGAGGTCTTTTCTTCGCGATCTCTCGGATGTATTGTTGCAGTTCCCGTTACTGCCTATTCCGCTGCCGTTGGTGTGATGCAAATGTAACTCGTCTTTTCAGTAGCTTCTTGCTTAGTTTTTTTCTTCTCGTTTTTTTCAGTCGAGAACGCATATTCCCAATCTTCTGCTACACTGTCGATGAAGTTAAAGAGATCTTTCATCGTTTTACGGGATCTTCTTGTTTCCCCATGCCATCTTGAAACTAATTCAAGAGGTAGTTTTCAAGCTTAATTCAAGAAGTAGTTGTTGTTGCTTGCGCAACGTTCCCTGCTGCTGTCGAAATAATCTCCTCTTCATGTTCCGAACGTTCAGAAGGGCCTTCTTCTGAAGGTGCATTTTGCCTTCTTTTTCTCCAATCGATGACCATTTTGTGACGACGATCTAAAAGCTCTACGTGTTTGTCGATATATTTTGCTGGCATCTCGCCGTCTAGTTGAGGTATGACATTGTCATAATGCTCAAAAAGTCTAAGCGTTCTGTCACTTGCGATTTCGTAACCTGTTTCTGCTTCTTCTAACAAATTGTCTCTGCAAGCGTTACTATAACTCTTCAAATTCTTGTTTAACTCCCTTTCCAATGTCTCTTTTGTTATGTCTGCACCTGTTGCTTTTTGGTTGAGATCGCCATTGTGTGGAATTAAACTGATGTTAGTAATTTTAGAATTGGAAAGTCGATTTGGAGAAAAAATGAAATTATAATCGTTCAAGGACACTATTTTAAATTTT
Organism: Daphnia sinensis; assembly: GCA_013167095.2. Lineage (NCBI taxonomy): Eukaryota > Metazoa > Arthropoda > Branchiopoda > Diplostraca > Daphniidae > Daphnia > Daphnia sinensis. The sequence goes on along the minus strand of CM023195.1, from coordinate 7,824,613 downwards.
GAGAAAGCAACAAGAAAATATACTTTTTGAAAAATTGCCTATTGACGTATTCGCTGAGTTACAAACTTGAAATTTCTTTGGTACCACCAGATGGCACAAAATCTTAGATTGACATATCACGAAGGGAACTTAAAACAAAAAACTGAAGCCTCTTCTTGTGCCAATTTGCTGAGGGTTTTCAAAATTCTCATTCGTTGATGGACAAGATGAGTTCTTCTGATGAAGTCAAACTGCTTTCTTCACTTTCTCCCTTCACTGTCTCCTCTTCTTTACTCTCTCCCTGAATGACAGTCTCGATCGTTCGGAATCGATGGAATCGTTCGTTTTATTTGAAAAATTCGTCTCCACTTCAGTGATGTCTTTTGTACCTTCTGCGCCCTCTTCTTTTTCAGTTACCTCAGCCTCTTTTTTCTTTCGTTTTCGAGAAGGCTGCGAACGACCACGTTTCTGGTTGTTACAGATGTTGACTGCTTTGCAACTGTAGATTGCACTCGTGGCCCCGGATGACTTCTAAGTCCTTGGTAACCGTAAAATCTTGCATCCGGAGTCCTTCCGTAGTCTGGCTCGCGGGGTGTTGGATGCTGGAGCACGGCTGGCGAGGGAATTTCCGGAAGAATTTCTTCTCTTGGCATTTGCTCCCGAGTTTTGCGCCGCCGATACGAAATAAGCCCTCTGGAGATTGAGATCTTTATATTTATTACGCATTATGTTTTCCTTATTTTGTGTTATTGTTCCAACTGTAGTTATTGGCCTCTATTAATCAGTTTCGGTGGTTAATGGACATATATGCCAAATGGTATCCTTCGAGAAAGGGATAGGAAAACGTGAGAACAGTGACAGTGTGAAAGGCAGACAGGCAATAAAAATTATCCATCAAAACCGGTACTAAGTTTAGTATAGCGCATTCATTGCTGGTCCTTCAAACCGGAGCTTCTGTTGGACAAATGTGAGTCGATTTAGCCTGTTACTGCCCATCAAGTGTGATTGAAAGATGAATCAGTTTGGAGATGATCAAGATTCAGACGAATTGTGTAGTAATTAGAAATGCTCCGTTTCAACGGTGTTGACCTTGTATTTCACAGCTTCTATACCAAGCAAAAAACAAAATGAAACAAAAGAAGGTAGGCTTCTCCACCCCTTGGATATCGCCTTGGCCTCAGACTTTTTTAAGCTCTTACCAAGCATAGTCATGGCTAGATCAGGCTCTGTCAGTAGTGAGAGTTCCGTAGGCGTTCCGGATTCGCGGGTTTCTCGTAGCCCGTCATTGTCAGTTCTAGACAATCGCCACCGGCTGCGATCGACTTCGAGACGCCCACCTAGTGATCGGAGTAGATCGTTGGAGGGAAGCCGCTCATGCTCGGTGCATGGAAGCCGCTCACGCTCTACCCATAGAAGCCGTTCACACTCGGTGCGTAGTAACCGCTCGAGGTCCAGCAATGGGAGTCTTTTGCGCTTGGTGCGTCGAGATCATTCCAGGTCACGCCAGAGAAGCCGCTCTCGTAGCAGGCGCCATGATCGTTCGATTTCTCACGAGATGCGTGCACGACGCAAATCACCGGAAGAAGTGACCCGTACCGAGTTTAAGGTTGATAGAAAATCAACTAAGCACGTGCGGAAGCTGTTAGCACGCGGTGTCAGCACATCGGACTCCAGGACATTGAGAGGACACTACGAGCCAAAATTCGAAAGTACCTCTTTTCAGCTGAAGGCCGCCATGCTCGATTCTTCGATGAAGAGGCAGCTAGTCGCAGTTCGAAGTGGAAACGATGGAAGATCGTCATCTGCCAGGTTGAACGATCCGATGGAGAAAACATTGACCGAGATCCAGCTGAGGATTATGGATAGCGTACGTCCTCTGCTTCACCTGAAGGACGAACTAGGCCATCTAGGTGCAAGTCGTAACCTGAAGCGAGCGGCGAACACGGCTCTCAGTTTGGTGGGCAACGCCTTCGCAGACATCACAAAGAGGCGTAGGCTCAATGTTTTGAAGCAGACAGACATCAGATATGTTTCCTTGCTGGAGGAGAAGGATCGGTTTTCCGTGCGGGAATCTGAAAATCTATTCGGACGTCATTTTCTCCGTTCAATGGTGAAAGCAACACAGGAGGAAGATAATTTAAGGAACATGAATCGCTCGGGCGGTCATATCAGTCGTTCCTCCAATGGATATAACCACGGTAGATCTGGTTTCAGCGGACGCTCCAGCGACCGACTGCGCTTCAATAGCAGAGGTGGAGGTTACTCCGCGATAAAAAACAACGACCACCGTCGCGGCAGGTATGATTATATCGCCCCACTGTCAGTGTCGTATGTATTTAGTATAAGTATCCCTTTTACGCGGCGGGTAAAATGGTTTGTGCCCAAGTGGCAATCCCTGACTAAAGACCCGTGGGTTTTGGATACTGTGACAAATGGCCTGCCTCTGGATTTTAAAGAAAGGCCGGGAAAATCCTTTTTTCCCTTTTCCCCTTTCATGAGACCCGATCAGATCGAGATTTGCAGAAAGGAATTGATGGAAATGAAAGAAAAAGGTGCCGTGGTCAGGGTTGGCCAAGCAGATCACTGCTTTATGAGTGGGTTTTTCTTCATTTCAAAATCGGATGGTGGCTCACGACCCATCGCTAATTTGAAGCATTTGAACCGTTTTTTGGTTTACAGGAAGTTTAAGATGGAAGGCATTTCAAATCTAAAGAAATTCTCTTTGGAGGGGAATGGTTTACTAAAATAGATTTGAAGGACGCGTATTTTTCTATCCTGGTAAACGCACACCATCAGCCTTTTTGCAAATTTCGTTTGAAAGCCAAGTTTATCAGTTTTCTTGCCTACCCTTTGGTCTTTCATCGGCCCCTTGGGCGTTTACAAAGATCTTAAAACCAGTAGTCGCCTTTTTGCGCGGTAAAGGTTTTAAGTTAATTGTCTACTTGGACGATTTTTTGCTCATCAGTTCAAGTAGAAGTCAAGCGAGACGAGATTTTCTTTTTGTCGTAGAACTGCTGGAATCTCTGGGTTTTGTCATAAACAAAACCAAGTCATCAGGCGAGCCATCGCAGTCGAGAGAATTCCTGGGGCTGTTGGTCGATTCTCGATCATTGACGCTATCCTTAAAGAAGGAAAAAGTGGAGAAAATGATTTTGATGTGTCGCAATCTTTTATCGCAAGATGAAGTCTCTCTGTGGGAATTAAGCTCGGTGATGGGAAGTTTTGCATGGGCGATTTCATCTGTCCCATTCACCCAGGCTCATTACAGGCGGCTTCAATAACACCGCTGATGCCTAATCGAGTCGACTAAATTAAATTTGAGCGCTAAAATAACTTTGGATAAATAGTCTAGGGCAAATTTGACTTGGTAGCGGGACAACCTTGCCAAGGTCAATGGGAAGCCTTTGTTTGCGAATAATCCAGACATAACAATCTTTTCAGACGCGTCCTTGGTGGGCTGGGGGCGGTATGCGACGAGTATACGGTCCAAGGCCCGTGGACTTTGGAAGAAAGAACCTTTCTTATCAATTTGTTGGAATTGATTGCCGCATTTTACGCTCTACAGTGCTTTACAGCTCGAGCAAATCGGGCATCCGTGCTTCTTTATTTAGATAATAGCACGGCGGTAGCATATATCAACAAATGCGGGGGTACACGGTCGCGTAGGCTCTCTTCTATGGCTGAGGATATCATTAGGTGGTGCGAGGAAAGAGATTTGTCACTAAAGGCAGTTCATCTAGCAGGAAACCTTAATATTATTGCAGATCGCCAGTCCAGAGTTTTCCAAGAGCGACTGGAAGCTTTCGGAAATCAGCTTCCGCCGGATCGAGTCGCAGTGGGAGATGGAGATAGATTTGTTCGCAGCGACATGGAACACGCAGTTGATCAAATTCACCAGTTGGCAGCCGCAACCCGGGGCATGGGCGGTAAACGCGTTTACATTCAGCTGGGAAAACCTAAAAGCTTACGCCTTTCCACCATTCAACCTGATCCTGCGCTGTCTAGCGAAGACGAGGAGAGAATTTGCAGATCTGGTGCTAATAACGCCTTACTGGCCGAGCCAGGTTTGGTTCCCGTTAGCCTTGAGTCTCGCGAACGATATTCCATTAGTTCTGGCTCCATCCAGTCATCTGCTGACATAAGCGTCGGGTGCAGTCCACCCTCAGATCCAGACGAATTCCCTTATCTTTATCGCATGGAAACTCTCAGGCGATGCTTCCAAGTGCAGGGACTTTCGAAGGAAGTGGCGCAACTTTTGCTGGACGGAAACCGTCAATCCACATAAGCTGCGTATGAAACCGGATGGGTTTTATGGAGTAATTGGTGCCGTCAAAAAAAATCTGATCCCTTGTCGAATAATTTAGCTTCAGTACTGCAGTTTTTTTTAACTGAGGCTTACCTTTTAGGTAAGTCTTACAGTACGATAAATATCCTAAGATCTATGTTATCCGTCACTTTAAAGCAAAAAGATGGAAAAGGGGTTGGTGGTCACCCACTCGTGATTCGCTTGATGAAGGGAATCTTTCTGAACAAACCCCCTAAACCGCGTTATGTAAGTACGTGGAGCATCGACGCCGTGCTAAGTTTTGTCAGCGACTTAGAAGTGGACGAAAATCTTTCACTAATGTGTTTGTCTAAGAAGCTCGTTTTTCTCTTATCCATAACAACCTTTGCAAGGGTTTCCGAACTGGCTTCCATTTCTAGAAGGTCGGTTTGTTTTGGTGATTGGGGAACCTGCTTCTCCTTGTCGAAGCTGCGTAAATCTCAGCAAAGCGAAGCCTTGCCAGTGGTAAGAATCAGTAGATTCGAAGAGGACCCTCGGCTCTGCCCAGTGTCCTGCATGGAAAGCTACATCCGAGCGACAAGCGACCTGGTAGACGAACGCCACGGGGACGGATTTTTTATCGCAACAAGAAAGCCTTTTAAACCTGTGGGGGCCTCAACTACAGCAAGGTGGATAAAGGCCCTGTTAGAGGAAGCGGGAATCGATGTTTCGACCTTTTCAGCGCATTCAACGCGCGAAGCCGCCTCATCCAAAGCGTTTGAAAAGGGTGTACCGGTGGAAACGATTCTAAAGACGGGCCATTGGGCATCAGAATCAGTCCCACTTTTATAAGCGTAAGGCTAATCCGGATTCAGTGGTAGACACGGTTTTGTTAGTGGAAAACGACTAGTTTAATGCGTTGAAGTCACCGTTGAAACGGAGCATTTCTAATTACTACACAATTAGAAATTGCTTGAGGCCGCTCGCGGCCGAAGAGCAATTGGAATTGTGGGTGATTTAAGAATGCGACGTTTTAACGGTTAAAACCATACCCTGTTCCACTCCCTAATAATGCATTCTTCTTACTGCTTAGTGGCTACAACAGGAGTAACTTCCGAGGAAGTTCCAGAAGGGGATGGAGCAACTTCAGTTAAAAGTCTGAGGCCAAGGCGATATCCAAGGGGTACACATAATACAAGGTCAACACCGTTAAAACGTCGCATTCTTAAATCACCCACAATTCCAATTGCTCTTCGGCCGCGAGCGGCCTCTAACTAACAGACAAATAAAGCTCGTTGGAACCTTAGAGCAGATCAAGAATGAAAGAACCTCCGCAAGAAAAGAGGCAACACGTTGGACAACTGAGATAACGAAGACAATTCAAGTAAAAGGATCAAGACGATACGTCCATTCCTGTTGAAGAGAATTTCCGCAGCTAATGATCGAGCCAAGGGTATTGCCGACGCTTTTACAAAGAATCTCACGACGGAAGAAGCAGAAGCTGTGTACATCCGTCAAATGGAGTATATATAGGCAGAAGACGAGAGCTTGCGAAACATTATTTTGAATCCAGAAAAGATGCCCAAAATTCCTGAATGAACATCGACTTCTATTAACCCGTTTCGAACGAAGGACACTGTGCCACTAGTGAAGTTGACTTCGGAGCCTGCGTCTGAAGCAGATCCGATGGAAAATAAGTTGGTGCCCAATCCAGGTACGAACAGAACTTCTTATATGATGCCTCTTAACACTTTGTTGTTCACATAGGAAGTGACTTGAACGTCTCCTTTGCCTTGAATAGCCAATCTGGTGCCACCGATACCTGTGACTGACCAGGCGCCATGCTCAATGGGCTCAAAGTTGGTGAGAATTCATGCCTGATCAGTCATGTGTCTGTTGGCCCCAGAATCTGCGATTCAGTCAAAGGATCGTCGAGCATGGAAATCAATAGAGGTCGTGCAGCCGAAATCGTGCTCTTCATTTTTTGATCTCTCTTCCCTCATCCGCTTGCGGCAGTTTGCAATTGTGTGGCCACGTAGGTTACAGTAAAAGCACACCGACCAAGATCGATTACTCTCTCTTCCTCCGCAATAGTTCCCTCTACCACGAATGCTACCTCTGCTTCTTAACGGACGACTTTGAAAATTCTTGCTCAAGCTTGATGTATAGTGCGAGCTTGTGGTGAAAAGTGCTTTTGGATGGTGTGACAGGAAACCAGATTCAGTTGTGGTTACGTCTGCTTATCATAAAGTTTATTCATCTTTTCTTCTTTCACCAGCCTGGCGGTCAGTAGTTTTAAGGTCTTTTCTGGTGCCGGCACACTATCCCAGGCGGATACAAAGTGCCTATAACTTTGGGGAACAGACATCATGATTTTTGCCATCATTTGAAGTTCTGATACTGGAGCTTTCATATCCCGCAGCTGAGCAGCTTTTTGTACGATGGACGCTATGAATGTCATCATGCTTTGGCCCGATTGATACTTGATGTCGAAAAACTTGGTCATGAGAATATGCTCGTTTTCCGCAGCTGTTTCGGTATACTCGGTCTCTATCTTGGTCCACATGCCTAGGACAGTCAGACGCCCATGGAGAGAGGCTCGTTGCTCTACTTTTAAGGAAGAGTAAATATAAGTGTGAGCGTCTACGTCTTTTTGCATCCATTCTTCTATATTTTGAGTATTGGAAACTTGGCCTGCTTGATCAGTGACCTGTAATTAAGTAATTGAGCACAGTTAGTTGTTGAACGTTAACCCCCTACACTAAAAGTCAGACACAGTTGGTGTCACTGTTTTTTCTGTCTCACACACTGGGTGATAAAAGTCAGGCAAATACTAAGTCATAGCTAACGTAGGTACTTCATTTGTCATAAGATAACAAGAGATGAAGACACTAATAGTTAGCTTGCATCAGTCAACGAGTGGTATGAACAAAAGTAATCTGAATTACTATTGAGTTGAAGCGCTCAATGAATGCATAAAACTTGTTAAGCTCGACTGTAGTTTATTACCTTATTATTCTCTACAAGGGAGATGTATATTGAATATACAATACAGAGAACACGAGATGAGAATATGGAGAAGCGAGTGTGAAACGTGAAGTTTTACGATCTAGAGAGATTGAACTAGAATAAACAGAAAGAAATGAATCTTAGTTAAGAGTTTTTGAGTTTCGTCGCTAGATGGCGTAGATTGGTGTCAACATACCCCTCAAACAAAAAAAAATGATGAAAAAAATGATAAAATTCCGATGGATGACGTCACCCCTACTACTCCCCCTTTTTTGTGATGGAGAGAGAAGAAAAAAAATTGAGAAAACTAGGAAAAAAATTGGACTAGGGAACTACTCCCCAGATACGGAAGCGGCAATGCCAATGCGAGAGCGCAGGAGAAAGAACTGTGGAGCCGCCAAAGGTTTCGTCAAAATATCCGCAAGTTGGTGAGTGGTGGTGACTCGGCCTCCGTGGTCGATAGTGCCGTGCATTGTTGTCGTCGGCTGCCCCAGACGATAGCGCACCCGAGATGGAGAAATATGAAACCTGACGTTGACCGGCGTGAGTCAATGCAGCTTGCGTAATCAGCGTCGGTGTATACAAATTTGGCGCGGCCAGTGCCGGAAAATAGGAGTCCATAGTGGCGAGTAGCTGAGAGGTAGGAAAAAATTCTTATAGAGGTTATTTTGAAGTGTTGCAGCAAATATGTGATGATCGATGCATTGAGTGCCCCCGAGGTCCTGCACAGAAGTCCATCGTCAACCCATATTCCGAGTAAGATTAATTCATCGGCGTTCGTGCGGTTGTACACGCAAGGATCAGCAATCGTACTGGCTAGTCCGAATTTGACGATAAAAGCATCAAATTTAGCATTCCATAGACGAGAGGATTGTTTGAGACCGTATAATCCTTTGTGGAGTTTGCATACTAAGTGATCTTGTTTGGCGGCCACAAAACCTTCATGTTGACGTACGTACAATTCTTCAGTTACATCACCATGACGAATGGCTGTTTTGACATCAAGTTGAGTCATGGTGAGATCACGGTCAGCGGCTATCGACAAAGTTATGCGAATGGATTCATGTTTGATAACTGATGCGTAAGTCTCACCATAATCCAGTCCAGGACGCTGGATAAAACCCTTGGCGACGAACCGAGCTTCATATCTGTCGATACTGCCATCTGAACCTCGATTTATCTTAAATGTCGTTCTGCACCCAATAGCTGAACGACTAGGTGGTAAAGTGGTAAGCGACCACGTTTCGTTGTCAACGAGAGATTTATACTCTTCCGACATCGCTTTGTTCCACAAAGGTGCGTTGGGTCCTGGTATAGCGTCGGAGTATGACTGATACGATACAGAGAACACGAGATGAGAAGATAGAGAAGCGAGTGTGAAACGTGAAGTTTTACGATCGAGAGAGATTGAACTAGAATAAACAGAAAGAAATGAATCTTAGTTAAGAGCTTTTGAGTGTGGTCGCTAGATGGCGTAGCTTGGTGTCAACTATTACATACAAGTCTTACTCGCATCACAATATGTGGTAGAATCTGTCCATGCCCATTGTGGCTGTTCCCACACGTACAGTATCCTGCACAAAAATCCGAACAGCAATTTTTGTGTTGAAAGCCACCTAGTGACGGGGTAAAGGTTTTTTTTTTTAAAAGGTAGGGCAGAGTTGGGAAGTCTAGACTTAGGAAAAGGTCAGGTCATTTTTGAAACCCTCAGGGGATGTGTTTTTAAAGCGATAGTTGGGAAAAATTTAGTTAAGGCTTTGAAACACCCCTTATTCAAAAAATTTTGCTAGCAGCTTGGGCATGGTGCTCTAGACGTCGATGGCATTGTGTAGAGGATCCGATTGCGACGCTGGAGACCGGAGTTTTAATCTCATTGCGGACATAACAAATTAGTGGGACATTCAATATGATCTTCAATAGGTGTTAATTATAAAATAACAAAGAAAATTTTTATTGGTTTTAATGATCTAATTTGCTCAAATAATAACAAATAAAAATTTTTATATTTCCTTTGTTGCTAACGAAGGCATGTTATCAAGAATTTGCCCCAATTTTCGCAATTACGTATCGGGATTTGAACTCCGGTCACCAGCGTCGTAATCGAAACCTCTACATATATGCCATCTACGTATAACGCCCGCTTTGTCGTAAAAGGGTATTCACAAATACTAGGACTCCATTACACTGAGACCTGCGCCCCAGAAGCAAAGCATTACTCTCTTCGCGTGATAATGGCCATTGCTGCCAAAAGGGATCTGGAAATGATCCAACTGGACGTTAAAACTGCTTTCCTTTACGGCACCCTAGACGAAGAAATTTACATGCAACAACCTGAGGGCTTTATCGTTTCCGGAAGAGAGGAAGAAGTCTGCCGTCTCAACAAAACATTTATGGTCTAAAATAGGCTTCCAGAGTATGGAAAATCAAATTCAACGAATTTCTCATCCTTTTTGGACTTACAAGAAGCACAGCCGACTTATGTGTGTACTACTGCCATCACAGTAAAGGGGGGGGGCAGATGAATCAAATTAGCCATTTTCATACTTTACGTCGACGACAGACTGATAATCAGCAACATCAATGCAGTTCTTAACGAGATGATGGCATTCCCCGGAAAGAAATTTGAAGTTCGCTCACTACCACCCGATCGATTCATTGGAATCGACATAAATCGCAACCGGATCCAACGCACAATTCATCTCTCACAGCCAGACTACGTCAAGACCGTATTGGAAAGATTCAACATGAGCAACTGTGCCACTCTTTTCGTTCCGGCTGATCCATGTGTTAAGCTTACACCACAGATGTGCCCAACAAAATGAAGAGGAGAAAAAAGTAATGGCCAACATACCCTTCAGGGAATGCATTGGCTCGGTGATGCACCTCACCCACTTGACAAGACCAGACATCGCCTACGCCGTCGGCCAAGTCTCAAGATACTCGCAAAGCCCAAGCAAAGAACACTGGAAAGGTTTAAAACTCATCCTGACTTATATACGCAAAACCATAAACTTCGGACTCTTATTCGGCGGTAGCGAGAATGAATTGCATGGCTACTGTGACGCGGATTACACTGTATACTTAGGAAACAGGCGGCCAACATCTGGAGCCGTATTTACACGGCACAACGGTCCGGTTTCATGGTTCAGCTGCCGTCAGTCATGCATCGCTGTCTCATCCACAACATCGGAATTCATATCTGCAGCAGAAGGGACAATATATTTGTAAATCATTGCTCGATCCCTAAATCGATTAAAAATATCTAAGGGCGTCTGCTATTCGAACCACGCTACTCTGTCATTCTGTGTTCAAGCAAAGTTAGCCAGAAAGCAAGTTCCAAAGGATTTCGTTTGTGTTAATTAAATAAATGAAATATCTTTCATATAACTTTTTACCGCTCAATGTGTTTAAGAGGTATAGCTTACAAACAACTAAAATTATTCTCTTCCCATCACAAGTTTGTTTTATTGATGTTTTGTAACATTTGTGTTGGAATGTTAATAGCTCAGAGACGTCATGCTTCATTCTTTACGAAGTAGTAGATTTGTAAACTTTTATTTCCTTAAATTGGCACCTTTTCTTGTAATTTTGTTGTTTCCCATAAACCTAATAAATTTTTTCTTCATATTCAGTTGGTTGTTGAAAGACATTGCATTCAACGGAAGGTACTAACTTGGTTTGGCTAGTCCAGCAATCCATTTCAACTGGTACGCTGTTTAACAATCAAGGTATTACAGTCCCTATGCTATAGATTGTATGTGCAATAACCAGACTTGCAGTTCGATTATTTTTCGGGCGACTATCGAAAGTCATCGATAATCGAAAAACAAATTATCGGTATTTAATTTTTCTGTGAAAAAATTTAATTTTCGATTAATTTTCCTCCGATTGTTTTCCGGATTATTTTTGGGTGCCACCTAGCGGAAAAAATTACAAATTTTACTAGGAAGGTTCAATAAATCGATATCCCATGTTTTCAAAAATACTAAAAAAAAACTCTTTCAAAAATGTAGCTTTAACGTCACGACTCACGAGGTATGTGATTCACAAACATTCACTTTCCGTTCTTAGATGTCGCTATTAAATAATCGAAAAAATAATCGAAAAAATAATCGAAATCGAAAATTGTTTTTTTTTAATTTAATCGCCGATATCGATCATTTTAAAACGATTTAATCGCCGATTAAAATTTTAATCGAAATTTCAATCGCGATTATTTTTCAATCGCGATTGCGGCAGGTCTGGCAATAACATTTCATTTATCTATAACGTTTTCATCTCCTTAGGTGTTGTCTGGTTTATAATTAGCCATACTCATCATTCGTATTTTACTTTGGCTGTTTATAGTGTTAGGTATTACAACCCGTTGCCAATCTTTGTACTTACACTTCATTCACCTTATTAACTTGTCTTTTCGTTACATAGGTATTTTTGGCTGGTTCCTTTTCTGATACTTTGTTTAAACGGAAGCATCCAGTTCGAGTGTTCCACGGTGAGTCATTGTAACTGGAACAGCTTCACCAATCACCATTAGGCTACCTGTTACCACTGTCAAGGTACTGAATTATATGTTCACGAATTTTCTCTGTTCATAGTAGTGCCACAGGAGTAGCAATGTCAGCTAAGCGTAAGACAAAGTTTTTTGTCGGGCGTAGACAAAGAGCTCGTAGGATCAGGGAAAATATTGATGAACAAATTGCAATGTATGATAACAGGGAAAACGGTCCGTGATAATCATGACGTTGCGAGAGGGGAACATTTTGACGATCTATCAATTAGATCACATTCTAGTGACGAAGATGTTCTTTGTAATGGGTCTACGGTGGATAACGACAGCATTTGGGATCTCAATCCAGATGAGGAAGCTAACGAGGAACTACATAACTTTGATACTGATGATCGGGAAGATGTAAGTGATTGGGATTTGGACCTTGAATGTCTTGATGAGGAATTAAGTGTGATAGAACGGCAGCAAATTTTTAGAAAAAGATTGCTCATTGGGCTGTGGAGTCCAATATTTCCAGAGATAGTGTTAATAAGCTTTTGGCTGTCTTTCGTACCGACCCAAATCTGTCTTTGCTCCCCAAGACCTACAAAACGCTTTTAGGTACACCACGTAAAGTTAACACAATTGAAGTTAGTCCAGGGCGGTATTTTGAATTTAATCTACTTGATGGTATAAGAGCCTCTTTAGACAAATTAATTGCTTCTGTTCAATGATACGAAGCTGGCGTTAAACTTCTTGTTGGATGGGATGGAATGCCGGCCAGTAAAAGCACCAATAGCCAATTTTGGCCAATTCTTGGCCTCCTAAAATTGGAAGGTGCTCAGCCGTTTGCAATTGGCTTTTATCATGGTCAATCGAAGCCTGATCATGCCAATAGTTTTCTTAACCCTTTCACACTGAGATTGCTTACTTGATTGAAAATGGTTTCGATTACAAGGGCCATCACATAAAAATTGAGATTGGTGGATTCTGTTGTGATGCGCCCGATCTTAGTTTCATCAAATGTATAAAGCCATGTGGGTCGTACAATTGCTGCATGAAATGTGAAACTGAAGGAGAATATGTCTATAACGATTGTGGAAGAGGTGGGAGGGTAACTTACCCAAAAGTAGATGCGTTACTTAGAACAGAGGAGTCCTATCTTAATCGTGAACAGAGCTTGCATCAAATGGGACTATCCATTTTAGAAAATTTGGCAATTGATATGACTGAAGCTTTTTTTCTTGACCCGATGCATCTTGTTTATTTAGGAGGTATGAAAAAACTTCTTCATATATGGGTAAATGAGAGAAGAAGCATGAAAATCAGAATGTCTTCCAAACTCATTAACGAAATATGTCGCTTGCTAGTTTCTATCGAAGAACTAATTCCAGTAGAACTCAGTAGGAAAACCAGAACATTAGACGAACTGTCGCGTTTCAAGGCAACGAAATTCCGGTTACTGTTGTTATATGTATTACTTCTAATCTTAAAAACAGGCTCCCAGATGTAGTGTATAATCATTTCTTACTACTTCATGTTGCCATTCGCATTTTGTCTTGTGAAAGCAGTGTGCAAAGTCAAGAAAACATCGAGTACGCTAATGTTCTTTTGGTTAATTTTATAAATCAGAGTCCAGCAATTTATGGGGACAAATTCATTACTTATAATGTTCATAATATTTGTCATTTGTCGGAGGAATGTCGCCGATTGGGCGCTCTTGAAAATTTCAGTTGTTTTGTTTTCGAAAATCACCTGGGCAAACTTAAGAATTTGGTGAAAAAAAGTGCCAAGCCTTTGGAACAGCTTGTGAATCGGATAAGAAAGCACGTAATAATCCCTCTGTTGAACGTACTTTACTACGGAATCCTGATTTAATTAAGCTCATTGATGAGCACTTCATAGGTCCGATGCTTCTAAGGCTGCATGGGATGCAATACGAGAAAGCATATTTTCATAAATTAAGACTAAGCACAGGAAGCCCCAATAATTGCGTCGTCAAACAAGATGACACTGTTGTCTTGATTAAAAATTTCTTGAAACTAAGAAATGGGAAAACCGTGATTCTCGGAAACAAATTCTTGGTGTACGAAAATTTTCTCGATTTCAAGGAGTTGGATTCAAAAACCGTTCGAACACAATTTGTTGACACATTGTCAACAGATCTTGAGTTTTTGCAACTAAATTCAATTTGTTTTAAAGCTATTAAACTTCCAATCATTGATAGAGCTCCTCCCACTTCAAGTTTTGGCATTGTAAGATTGATGAATTTTGATGTAAACATTCAGAATTCATCGAATCACGTTAGTTTTTTATTCTTTTGATTACAAAACTTTGTGTTCCTCGCAATAATATTTATCTATATTTACAGGTTGAGCAGTTCTATTTACATCCTAACATGATGTAATGTTTGCTGCTGTTGCCTATTATATCAACCATCGCTCGGGGGATGCGCGGAAGAATTCCAGCTGTTATTTCACATCAAATTTTGTTTAACTATTTTCTTCTGTGTTTTCTATACAGTAATAATTATAACATATATTTTCTATAAAAATTATTTCTCTTAGACATTAATACAAGGGTTTACTTCAAATAAAACTATGTTGTGATAGAAAGTATGAGGGTTTACTGAATATCTTATGATATATCCAGCAGTTAGCTGGTAGATATCTATGAAGAGATATAAAATTGATATGACTTTTTGATATACAATAGATATCTTAGAGAACTAAATACATCGGCTAGACATATATATATCTTAAAGATAGGAGTAAGATATCTTGTTCTACTAGGGAAGAAGCTATATGGCTTAAACGTTTTCATTCTGAATTAGGGTCTCGCATTTCAACCATGCCACCAGTGATGCGAACGTCACCGGAATTTTAGTGACGTATCGAAATACGTATAAGTCATACGTCATTTTAAACAGAAACGTAATACGTCAAAAAAATTACGTCAACGTAACTCACTTTCTCCAATAAGTCAAACGTATGACGTTACGTCAGCAATACATCAAAAATTTTATTGACAACTGATTCACTATTCAAAAAAAAAAAGATTATTATACACCGAGGGAAATTTTTAAAAGAATCAAGATTTCAAGGAAGCTATCAGACAACTTATTCCGACGAACAGTGAGAACTAGAGCAGCTTGACTGAAAAGACGCTCCACAGGAGCACTAGTTGGTATGGCAGTGTTATGTTTAATAAAAATACTATTGATTTGGGGATACCTATTAAGCATCTCCATGCTCACATCTTTGTCAGCTAAAAAGTAATCTACCTCGTCTGGTTTAATTGTTGGGTTGTTTGTGGCAAAGCTTAAAAAATCTTCGGTTGAACTTGCACTTTTTTCAGACAGTGGTGACTCAGCATCACTTAATAACAGCTTCAGCTTGGTGATGACGTGTTCTTTTTTAGTTGAGTCTTCAATCCAATTAGTTTTGAAAAAAGGATGTGTGCAGGCAGCAATTAAATAATTTTCGTCAATAAATAGATGACCAAATCTGAAATTAAAAAAACAAATACTGTACGGTGAAGTGTACAGAAAATTTGACACCTTTCTTACCTATCCTGAACTCTTGATAAAATTTTATCACGAATGGGGCCAAGATTGGGAAAAATTCTCTGATTTAATTGCTTCTTGAGCTTTGTAAGCAAAGGCAAAGCAATTCCAATTCCGAGAAAACATCCTTTTTCCCCTTGAAAAATGTCTAAAATAGCAGCTAATGGCTTAACGCAGTGGAGATATTCGACCAGTAAATCCAAATCGTCTTTGGTAAGCACTGGAATGGCAAGTGAACGGAAAATAATGTTGGCTGCGTCGAGGCTCTTGTAGTTTTTCAGAAAGGACGAAAGACTATCATACAGAGAGTTGAACTCTCTGTTTTTTACTCAGTTTTTTTAGAAGCCATATTACTTGGGAAAAACTTAGAAGAGGGAGATAGATCACGTTTCCTTTTTTTAGCTACGGATTCCTTATACATTTTATGCACATCAGGATGTTTCTAGATATACAAGAAAATTGCCAACAGCTTTTAGGGTGTATCAATGTATTTTAAAGACTTACGAGGAGATGACGAACCCAGTTCGAAGGATTTCCAAAACAAACCTTAGACTTCCACCCACAGGTTTTACAACTACCAGTGACATGCAGTTGGTCAAGTTTCATTCTGAGTTCCTTACGAACAATTGTGCTGGCTTTAGGATCAATAGAAAATTCCTTTTTCGTTTCTTCAGAGAAATCGAACCATTTAAAAATTCCTAGCTCAAACCATTTCTTTGACAGCAGTTAAACAACGCATGCAAAGTGATATGAATACTGAAGTCTGAATGAATACAGACTGCAGACGAATTTTCAGCCTCGGACAAAATTGTTGCCAAATAAAAAAAATTACGTGTTTAAAAAAGCGGGAAAAAGTTGTTACGTCAAACGTATACGTAAAACGTCACAAAACAAAAACCGATACGTCAACTCAACGTAAACGTCAAAAAATGACGTAACGTACGACGTAACGTCAAAATTTGACGTAAGTCAGTAAATGACGTTCGCATCACTGCATGCCACTAAGATGTGACAACCAGGATGCCATCGCCCTCATTCACTATCCAGTGTTCCATCAACGCACAAAGCACATTGATGTGCGTTTATTCTGTTACTCAAGGCGAATGAACAGAAAAAGATTGAAATCTCCTACAATAAAAGCGAAAATCAACTGGTGGATATATTCACAAAGGCACTGGCTGCTCCAAGATTCGAGAAATTGCGTGAAAAACTGAACATTTGTGATCTCCCACAATAAACTTCCTAGTTAAGGAACGTTCTGTGTTAAATCCCTATTTCTGTTTTGTTTTGTTTGTTTTTTTCTGTTTTTTTGCGCAGATGGCTTGAGGGGCGTGTTGTGTTTTCTCTCTCCAACCCAAATCCGCGTTGCCAAACCAGATTTTAGTTTGCTGAAACCCACTCTCTTCCTCTCACCAAATGTCCTTCCTTACTTCGTAGCTAGAGCTCTCTAGCTCTCTCTCTTCTTTGTGATTCTTGACCGGAGATAGTCATCCGACTTGCTTATTATAAGGTTGTACTTACTTATTATAAGTTACGGTTATATTTCTACTCTGTATGAAGGCATTCATGTGTTTCAGTTAATAAACTATTACAAACGTGCTCTTGGTCTAACTCTAGAATTCAGAACTTCAAGAGGGCACAATATGAAAGAAAACAAACAAACTACAAAAAAAGAGAAAAATCCGAAAAATTCCACGAAACCTGTACACTTGAAACAATTGAAAACCAAAATGAAACCAGAAGCTATCTTCATACCAAACAAAATAATGTAAATTTGATAAACAATGTTGACAATAATTTAAAGGAAAATTGTTAGAGGGAATCAATTAGCAAGGAGTCTCAAATAGCTGTAGAGATGCAGTGTTCTGAAAAATTTCAAGTGTAATTCAAAACAGAATTCCCAAACGAGACGTTGGTAATAGCAGTATGGCTCAACAGATCAATTTAAAAAACAATTTAAATATGAGACGAAAACAAGAGGACACAGAAGGAGAAAAAAAGAAAATTTGATTAGAGACAATCAAGAGCTTTACTTTGATGCCAATATTAAATCAGTATTTGATTTAAAATGTTTAGTTCTCTATCTGTATCAGCAAATGATTAAAGATATTTCTCTTAACATAAATGGCATAAAGAACAAGAAGAAAAAACAAGAACATTTAAATAAATCTTTAGAAATATTTAAACCTATATTTTAGCCCTGCAAAAAAAGCGTAAATATACTAGAAAATATTGAAGACGAATATGAAGCAATTATTAATAAAAATTTGGAAAATAGTTAATAAGGAACAATAATCATGCACAAAAGTCTTTAATAGCAAAAGAGGCAACAAAAGCTAAAGACAAGTATCATTTTAAAAGTAGAATTCAATAATTTTTTTATCATTAATGTCTATGCCCAACGCAGAATTTGAAACGGCAGCAAAAAGAAATAATTTTTTGCGTTCCTTGCCAAGGTTTCTTAAGCAAATGGCGAAAACTTAATTTTAGATTTTAATTGTATAACAGATCCAAAAGACAGAGAAGGAAAAAAAGAAAATAAATCAACAACTGGAAAATCATGTAGAGAAATTTAAAACTAGTAGATTCGTTAAGAAGTAAAGACCCAGAAAACATTACGCTTACATTTATAAGACCAAAGGGAAAATCAAGAATAGATCGAATTGATATATCAGTTTTAAAAAAGGAACAAATAGAAGAACGCAAAAACCACAGTTTTATCCATGATGACCACACAGTAGTATTTAATGATAATACATAAAAAGGTTAATTTCAATAGCTAAAAGGAAGAAGCAATATTTTGACAACATAACCAAGTGGTGGGAAAAAACAAGTTAGGAACGTATATAAAAGAACAACCCAAGAATTCTCGAAAGCGCTTGGAAGAGCGAGGAACACAATGAAGCATTTTTAAGCATTTTTTTTGGAAATGCTTAGAATTAAAAGTATTAGGAATTAAAAGTCTACACACCAAACACGAAGAAGGGAAAAAAAACTTAAGACGAATTGAACCAATTAATCGACAATGGAACACTTACAGTGGATATTTAATTAAAGAGATAAACAAACCGGGGATAAAGAATATAAATATAACCCATAATCTAACAACAGCAAGATATAGAAATGCTGAATGATGAAAGCAAATATAAACCGAAGGAGGCAGCAATTGTGAGTCTGGATTTTTAAAAACCTACATGGCATAATCGGGGATCCAGAGGATCAAATATTTCTTCGTAAGGGAGCAACAAGAGTTAAAGAACCTCATTATGACGGCCGTGCAGACCGAGAACCAAATAGATGACATCTTCACAAAACTCCTGGCAAGAAAGCGGTTCGAGATGCTGAGACAGATATTGGGAATCCAAAACGTAGAGGAGTAGTCTCGACTGTAAAATTTGTGTTAATTGTATGTTCTCTATTATATATTGTTTACGGCTGCTGGCAATTTTTCCAGACCAAGATACTACTCGTATTTATTTCTCCAAAGTGAACCTTCTTTATTTCCAGACCAGGTTTCTGACATCAATTGGTATTTAATTTTTCGTTTATTTAATTATCAATCAGGTTCATCACAAGCATACTGATGAGACCAGGCATTGAAGTAAGACACCGGTACATTGCTGAATCCGATTGAGGTTGTGGCGCTGTGGTCAACAGACCTGTCTGAACTTGAGAAATGTTACCTCTCTTTTCTCGTCTGCTTGCTCTCACACGTGTGTACTTACTACGTTCTGTGCTCTACTTCTGATATACGTGCTGATTTATCTCGCATGTATGTACCTCCATGTACAACCTCGTATGTATTATTGAAAATACTCAGTAACTTAAACAATTTCTTTCTAGTAGAAGTAAATATCAACTTCAACGCTTAAAATGTGAAACTCTTTTTTAAAAAGAAGAAACATCTTGTATTTGTTAAAATTAGTAAAAAATGTGAAACATTTTAAATAATTTCAGCTCGCCTTTTCCTCAATTCAACCCAAACCCACTCCCACCTTTCTCACTGTACTGCAGAGGATCCTACTCCCCCGCCCCCCCCCCCCCCCAAAGAAAACCACTGTCTGGTCTTGAATGGACACTTGATTGTCTGGTTCCACCTTAGCCTGAAGAAAAGCAAACACTCGACCTTCTATTTTAAGCTGTTAAAGAAACAGTAATGTTACGTCCAAAATGACGGAGTTGATAACACAGTTGTTTTTCTACTGCGTTCTTCTTTATATGCATTTAACTGCATTGATGGCATGCCAAATCTTCCCTTCTCCATACCTCCTACTCTACTCGGTTCCAAGACGCAAATTAAAAATGCCGCAGATCATTTAAAATTAAAACATGGTCTGATCGTAATTACAAGGTGTTATTGCCAATTGTGCAACCATGTCTCTGAAGAACGAATCAGAGCCAAAAGACACCGTGCTGTATATAACGAGGTACCTAGTGAAGAAAGCAATAGCGATGAAAGTAATTCCATACAGCAATCAGAAATTGCAGGAGAGGATCTTATCCTTCCCTATCCTGGTGGAAAATGCAGATGTTCATGTGCCGTTTGTCTACAATGGTCCAATTAACAGTTGCAGCGCAATCTATTGAACACCACATAGCATGCGAACATTGTTTATCCCTTAAAAGGAAATGGAAATGCATTGCATGCAACGTCACACTAGAAGAGCATGCCATGAGTGAGCACTATAAAGTACACAGAACCCAACAACCGAACCGCACGGTATTCATCCATCCTCGAATCCAATGTTCTCCACAAAATCTGCTACCAATCCTTTCCTTTCCATCCGCCAAAAATTCTCTTGTTTCCCATAGTTCCACCCCATCACCAACGCAAAGCTCGAGGGCTACCTTCAATATCCCAGTAACAACAGCCCTTGGCTTGCCCTTGCCAACAGCCCCTCCTGAGTCTAATTTACAGTCTCTGCCACAACTGCGTATTCCGTCAGCTAACCCGATACAAATGCCCTTTGATTTTGCGTGCTCCTACCTCTAACTCAAGTAGAAACACTTGCTTTTCTCGCCTTTAATATCCCTGAGCCAACTTTTGAACTCAGTATCTACCGTCGACGTAGCGGGAATAGATGACGAATTTTGGGGGCTGTGGTCTTCAAGTAAAGAAAAGTGCACCTTCCAGCAGGGTCTTGATTCTCTCCTCAATGAATGCACAGTTGACTGGCTAAGGCTTTCAACGAAACCGGAATACACGATTCCTGCACCAAGAAAATCAAGCATCAACAGCGAGGAGAAGAAGTCGCTGCAACCAAAACCGGCATCAACAAAAAAAAAGAGAGAGAAATTTTTCAAAGAAAACTGAAATGAAATTGATTAGCAATTCAATGACTGGCTGAAATTTACAGGCTTACCCGCTCGTGGTACCAATGATCTGGCGGATGATTGTGATGGATTCAACTGTCTTGATTGTGTAACGTTTCCTGAAAGTCTTCTTGGTTGTAGTCAACACTGTAATATCTTTCTGATCAAATTTAATGTGTCATTATTTTTTTGCAGGGATCATGAGGCCGTCGAGATGAGCAACGCCAAGTGAAAGATTTTTTTCTCACACGTTTTTAGTGTAGTAATAACCTGGGAAAAATCAAAAGTAAGTTATCAGATATCACTTTTGTTATAAGTAATAACCTTATCCATTTTTTAACTTGACTTTTCCTTTATTAGATCCGTTAATGAGTATTTTTTTACATTGGCTCCTTCGGTTCTTCAAATGAAGGTTGCCGGCAGAAGAAAACGAATTAATGAAGAAATGCCGTTATAAATTTTTATTAAATGTCCTTACTTATATCCATATATTGGTTCAATTGGTTTTACGGGTGGTTCAGCTCGTACACCATCACGGTCACGATTTTTCAGTGTTGGAATTACCGCGGTGACTTAAATACCGCGGTATTACTGCGGTACTGCGGTACTACCGCCGGTTTCTACCGCATTCTTACTTTTTATTTAGTACCGCACCGCAGTAACGCGGCAGAAACTTTCGGTTTGCGGTAGCGGTACTTTTTTCTTAAAAATCGCCATCTAGTGGCCAAGTTTCGAGACTTTTAAGTTGCGTTTTTTAAAGACGATTCAATTTTCTTCGTCACTCCTGTCACTGACTTCACTACTTTACTTGGAAAATGGGAAGGTAAGATTGATTTTACAAATAAATAATAAATAAACTGATTGATAAGTAAAAATAATAATTGTTGCATTTGCAGGAAACGAAAAGAAAAGAATGATTCTGGTCCTTCACCAAAGAGAAATCGAGTAGATTCCGATTGTTTGGTGGTTAATTATGTCGATCTACCAACAAGTAATAACTCCTGTGTTATATAAATCTCTTTTTGTCTACTAATTGTGAAAAATGTGCATTAAATAGATGACTTGGAATCACCTGGTGATGGTGATTTATCGAACAACTTAGAAAGTCCTGACACAAATCCAGATTTGCTGAACAGTGTTCACACCTCAAATACTACTTCACAAACAAAACGTTTAGAGTATCCTGATCAGTACTTCAAATTCCACAAATGTGGAATGAAGCCAGGAAATTCCCTATACAAATGTATGGTAGGAGACTGTCAGTCGAAAGAAAAAATTCTTTCAACTACAGACAATTCAAGAGGGAACCTTAGAAAACACATAAAGGTAAGCAATAAAGTGAAATTGGGCACATGTGGCAGTAGTAATAATTGTTTATCTTCATTATGTTTTAGACATGTCATGGCAATTGTCTAGAAGAGTTTTCTCGTCTGTGTAAAGAGATTGATGTAAAATCTAGTGGAAAGTCAATCAGTGCAACAGCAACACCACACAAAGAGCCTACTCAACTGAAACTGTCCTTTGAAGGATATCCAAGGGCCTTAACACAAACTTTGCTTGATTCCTACGTAGTGGTACTTATCTCATTTCATATAATATAAATAAACTTTGGTACTAATGTTGTTTATTTCTTATAGGACTACATTTGCGATGCTGTTTTGCCTGTTTATCATACGGAAAGACAAGATTTTCGCAAGTTTATTAACCGACTTTGTCCGAAGCTGCGTGTCCGAAGTCGAGCGTTCTACCGTAATCTAATTTCAAAGGCATATATTGCCAAAAAGAGAGAATTGCTATTGCAGCTCTCGCAAGCTCGTTACATCTGCACAACAGCAGATTGCTGGTCGACTAGAAGAAAATCCTTTCTCGGAGTAACTGTGCATTGGATAAATAACGACTTAAACAGAGTATCTGCTTGTCTTGCATATTCGTGAATACGTCAAAATTATGCGACCGCTGACCGAGGCCTTGGACGTTTAACAGGCGGACAAGAAAGTCTCAATTGGATATTTACTGCCAACGCTGACTATTTTGATGAACAAAATGGAGTCTCTTAGGAGAAAGACTGGAATTGTACATTGCAAAGCGTTCATTTCATCCATTATCTCCGCTTTGAATGTTCGATTTGCACATTGCTTCAACGAAGAAGATCTGTGTTTAGCTGCAATGGTGCATCCAAAACTTAAAATAACCTGGATTAAGGAAGGTGAGAGAACTGCCATGCTGGAAAAGCTGAATTTATCGTTTGAGACGTTTTCCACTGACTCAACCCCAAGGTTCTAAAATACTTTTTCATCTTTCAAGTCTTATTTTATAAATTTTTGAATTTTGCATTTTTTTAGCTCTTTTCGTAGAGTAGTGAGCGAAGACAGCGACGCCAGTCCAAACAAGAAAAAGAATTTTTTTGAGTCACTTTATAGGCCATCTTCCATCCCATCAACGTCTGAACTTGATATGTTTTTAGCTGATCAATCTGTAAAAACATCATCCCTCCTGAAATATCCAACAATCAAGGAAATGTTTTTGAAGTTTAATGCGGCATTGCCTTCTTCGGCATCTGTAGAACGTCTGTTTAGTGTTGGCGGAAGTATCTTCCGACCAACAAGAAATAGGTTGTCGGATGCCAACTTTGAGAAAATGTTGTTTCTTAAAGTGAATAGTAAGTTGTAGTGATGGGTATACATGCACCGTAATAACGCAAACGTAATAATATAATTTTTCAAGCATTTATTTTTTTTCTAATGTAACGTAAACTGTACCGGTACCGTGGTACTGCGGTACTGCGGTACCAGTACCGTTATCGCTACCGCATTTTTTGAAAATAATTACCGTAGTACCGCCACCGCGGTACTTTTTTAAAGTACCGCTTCCAACACTGCGATTTTTGCCTTGAAACAGATGGTTGCGCCCGTACGCCACAGAATGCTTACTTTTGGTAATTTACGCTTGAATCGAAAATCAATAAAGCTCTTTAAACTATACTTTTGGCAAGCTTAGAACTGCAATATCCATCCCTTAACTTGCCATAAGCTAAATAAAGCTATTAACCAGTTAGCTGTTGATAGCTTTCAGCTATTTAGCAAAAAAATTTTTATTTAGGTTTTAGTGTGAATATACCTAGCTAGAGTTAGTTAAGTAACTAATAACTAATTACGCTTTTAAAACGCCTTCTAGAATTAAGTTTTCAACTTCAATATTAATTAAAATAAATATAATTTGAGATTGAAAATGTTATTATTTCAATCGCAATATTTATTTTGCTGTGATAACAACATAACATACAACGGACAGCATAAACGTACAACGGTTAACATAATAAGTTTTACAGAATTTAAAAAATAAATTATTTCATGGAATTCCAAACAATCCA
This sequence comes from Daphnia sinensis, assembly GCA_013167095.2. Classification (NCBI taxonomy): domain Eukaryota; kingdom Metazoa; phylum Arthropoda; class Branchiopoda; order Diplostraca; family Daphniidae; genus Daphnia; species Daphnia sinensis. The sequence continues at coordinate 7,800,627 of CM023195.1, read as the reverse complement.
AAATGCCCAGGTATACGTGGTAGTGTTGTGAAAATAATTGCTACAGCGTTTACTTGGAGGATAACAGTCACACTTGTATTAGAATACATGGATATTATACATCAAAGATAATACAGGTATAGATATGCATTACGTTACCACGGGGAATCCAAAGGAGAAGTGAGACAGTCGGTAGACACTAGGGTATGACAAAAGATTTAATCCTAGGGTCGTCTGCTAATACAAAGTGTAGGGTAGGGGAATCATAGTAGGGTTATGCAACCACCGACTGTAGGAGTTGTTTATGTTCATATAGGTAGTTGGCAAATTACGGATTGATTTTCTTCCACTCGTTCATACAGCGCTGTTCGGCGATAGTCTGCTCAAGAACAGCTGTAATGTAGAGGAGGAAAATCACTTGCAGTAAGGAGTTGAACTGGATCTTCCTTGAACGCACTGATTTCTTCTTGAAGCGCCAAGACATTTTGCTTTAGTTGCCTGTTGTCTTGCTCCAATTTAACGATTTTCACATCAGTTTCAGCAAGCTCCTGTGAAAATTTCAGGTACATGTTTAAGTGTAAGATTTAAAAAAAATAATGACACAGTTTGGTCGATACATACCTGATCTATGTCCTCGTAAGGACGCTTTTCAGAACTAAATTGCCCCACCTCACAATCAGGACTGGAATTTAACATACCAGAAATAATTGATGCCTTACCTTGCTCTGCAAAAAACTGCAGCTGACATTGAGCTTTGGGGTGGCCTGCTGCTCTACGATCAACAGATGCCGTAAGACTTTTTATTACCAGTGTTTGCATGATAGATAAACTATCTTTGTCATCATGTCAAAAAGGAATAATGACAGTTAACCTGAAATCAGTACTGCCTTTCCAACACGAATAACAGTATCTTTGGATTTAGCAATTGACACGTACTGAATCGAATTCTAAGATGATATATCGTTAAGTTTCTTGGATTTCCACCTGAAAGCAAATTAAAAGAATAAATGATAGCAAAAATTCTTCGATGGGATATTTAGACTTTACATTCTGCAGAACACAGATATATCATAACTGTTTACATATGAACATTTGAACATATAACATTAATACACCATCAGCAATTCACCATGGTTTTTACACGTTATTAGCATGTTTGTATACAGTTTAAAGTTTTTACACAAACTCATTGACAGCCATAATAAAGCATAAAAAGTGCTATAAAAGTGCTTCTGCAGCACAATAAAAATGTTCCAGTTGGCATTTTCATTAGTTATTAACTATATTTTGATAATCTATAATTAGTATGTAATATATTAATAATATATTAATAACGTTTGGTAGTAATATATACAAATATATTGAAGAGCAATAAAACGCAAAGATAAAACTAAAGCGATTTGCTTATTGTAAGCGATTTTTCTTTTTCCAAAGAAATAAAAATGTTGGATTGAGCTGAGTAAAGCTATCTCGTTTAAACCCATAAAAATTTAGCAAAAGCATGCTTACCCTGCTTAAGGCAGCGAAAGTAAAAAATTTATAAGCTTAGCAAAATTACGCTTACTATCGCAATAGTTACGAAAATCGTAGCCAAAGTTAGCAAAATAAAGCATGATTGATTTCAACTAACCGCGGAATGGAAAAATCCAGCTTGCTAAAGCTTACGTGAGCTAAGTTTTACTGGTAAATGGTATTATTGCTAAAATTAGCAAACCTAAGCTTACGGATAAATTTAAAGATGAATAAGCACTTCTAAGCTATCTGTTGCGTACGGGTAGGAACAATCAGAATCATAATTCTATATCGGTTAAGGATGAGAACAGGGTAAACGAAAAATTAGTAATAAGTTTATTGTATCCTTAGTTAAATAACACACACTAATGGATACTCTGTTTCGACAGGAGGGTTGTCTGGTTGGACGCGTCGTCTTTGTCGTGGTGGAGCAACAGGCGGAGGAAAAACAATGAGAGATCTAAGCTGAGAAAAAATTAAAAAAAACAGGAAACATTAATAGAGAAGCAATAAGAGAAGACTGTGCCCTCAAAGATTCTCTTTGGCGAGGAGGAGATGGTGTTCTCTGACAATCAGCAGCAGCAGAACGAACAGGACGTCGCTTGGACACATGAGAAGGATCGAGAATCTAAGGATTATTAACGGTTCTTTTCGGACGACCAGGAGCTCTTGCAGCAACCGCCTCAACGTCGTTCCCATCACGAGAACCACCTGCAACACTTTCCACTGCTTCACGGACTTCATCACCCTCACTGACAGACGGTATACTTTCAGTCTCTGATAACCTAGCATTCACCCTATTTAAAGGAGCAAGTTAAGAGAAAAGTAATAAGCATTGATTACTAAATATTAATAACTAAATTATTTTATACTTACAAGTGGCTCCAGATTATCACACTCACAGTGGCTCTCACATCATCCGAACGAATCTGTACACTATCAACAGCAACACTCTTTGCACAGCGGAAGTTGGTGGGAAACTCCGCAACACGCACGGTGAACTGGAACATTACGAACCAGACACCGACAGAATTGTTTCCTACTCGAAACGATAGGGGAGACCGGGGCTAGTTGGCCTGGTTTTTACACACCCTGTCTTACCACTTGTAATTTTTTCTGTAATGATAACATTTATGTCCTAGCTGATGCTTTGTTATCTTATCTCAATTGTAGCGTCAAAAAAAAAGCAAATTTAGATAAATTTTCTGCCCAAAAAACCGTTTTATTCGGTCACTTTCGACTGGCAACTTTCCCCGTAAGTGGGGCAAGTTGCCCGTGAAGTCGGGGCAAGTTGGCCTTACATCTTTGCAGAGCACTTTGAACACACGTATGAATTTTCATCTTCTCCTCTGTCATCCACACACGACTCCCATGCCCATAAGCCACATTTTCTAATTGTACAACAAATCCAATCTTATTTAGTGGTCGAATAACGCCCTCCACATTCTGGGCAAAATGATTCTTTTTTCTTGACTTCTTTTTTTGCCCGCTTTGCTGGCTTGCTTTTCTCAGCTTTAGAGTTGGACTGCTGTTCAGATAACACAATCTTCCTTGCGGCTTTTGTCTTCACTGCAGCTTTCTCTGCTTCGATAACATTTTTTACGGGAGTGTCAGTTAAAACTGCCGATGTTTTCTTCCGGCGCCCATTATTTTGTGGATTGATCCGGGGGCCAGCTTTAGGAAAAGGTCTCAACTCTTCAAGCATTTTTATCGACAGCGTTGATGAACAGGAAAAATTAGTCGGTGAATTTGAAAAGGGAATAGGTGAGCTGGAATCACTGTTAGATGATCGTGAATTGTGTTGTCTTCCACCAGACTCAACATCAGGCTCCACAACATCACGTTGCACTTCTTGCTCCACAACATCACGTTGCACTTCATGCTCCACAGCATTATGTTCCACTAGTGGATCCACAACAAGCTGCATATCAGTTCCCACTTCATCAGGTAAAATGCCAGTTGGAAGAGCAAATGGCTCATTTAGAGGTGGCAAATCAATTTCAAGTAAAGAGGCTGTTAAGTTGGGGTCCACTCTATCCGTAACAAAACCAGGATCATAGTCAGCAAGTGAATGGAAACCTTCGCGGTCAAATGGGACAATTCCGGTCTGTCGAAAACCAGCTGTTATGTTAACAGGGTTAGCAGCTAGAGGAAACGATTTGCCAACTATTCCCGGAATGTCATAAATAGACATAGTTTTGCCAGGGTTGTTAAGCATCCATGCTGAAGCAGCACTGCTGTTAAATTTTTTCATGGGACCATACACCGATACGTCCAATGGCTGCAATCTATGGGAACAATGTGCCGGGAATGATAGAAAGTGAATATAGTTTTCCTTTGCGAAGTTTAAGGCATTGATGGCCATGTGTGAAGAGTGGTTATCAAGAAGCAACAAAACTGGCCGTTCCTTGGATGGATGAATAAATTTTACGAAATGTTCCATAAATTACTCCATGCTGGAATTATTCATCCATTCGGATTTGTTTGCAGTACCTGCACATCCTATAGGACCTCCATTAAGAAAGTGGCTTTTGAAGTTCACTCTATGTTTGATAGGTATGACATCAATTAATACCAGAAACTGCTTGCTTTCAAGAATAAAAATTTACCTTGGAAAAACAAGAAAAGGGGGAATTGTGTTTCCTAAAGCCGAAATTGCACACACAACGGTAACTAAAGTCCCTCTCTCAGCCGAAACGATTGCCCCTATAGAAAAGTAGTGTCAAAGATGATATAAGATATACTAAAACTAAGATAACGAGACGGCAATGTGGAAATTTCACTCGTGATAGGTTGAGCTACGGCAAAGTACACAGAAAGGTCACGGGAGTAACGCGAATCCTTCCTTATTTTTCTCTGATGGAGATCTCTGGTTTGATCTTTTTTTAAAATTTATTTTAGTGTTCTTTCTGTTACAATAGCTAGAATGAAATTTAAAGATTGAATTATTGTAAATATTTACGCTTTAACCCAAAATGAAACAGAAACAAATTGAAGCAATTTTTTTCTTTAGACGCTTCCGAATTTTTTACAAGTAACAGATGGAAACTTGGTTATTTTAGGATATTTTAACAACATTATTGATCCAATAGATAGGGAAGGCAAAAAAATTAATTGTCAATTTAAAAATCTTGTAGAAAGAATAAAGTTGGTAGGTACATTCAGAATTAAAAATCCAACAGTCTATAATTCACGGAGTATATGTTCAGTGACCATCAAACAGTTATCATAGACCTGGAAGATGCATTAGAGAAAACGAAGAAGAAAAAAATTCTATGGAAAATACACTTTATGACCCAGAATTCTAAAATGAATTCGAAAATTTGGATTGGAGAGGGGATGCCCCCTCTACACGGGAATGGATGCCTCAACCGAAATTGATACCAACCCTTCGTTGGAATGAGACAGCGACAGAACAGCATATATTGACAGCATGGATGCCTCAACACAAGTGTTGTATCCGTCGCTGTCGACGGTTGATATTGACTCCACCCCTAAATGGAAACCGACTGAGCCAACAGAAATGACGACAATAGATGTAAGTTCGACTATTGATGTTCGGAAACTTTAGTTGTACAAAACAGCTAACGTTTAATGTTAAACGGTATTGTATACATTCTTTTTAAGAAAAAATGAGCTGCGTTGTAAAAGGGTGTCATCGTACCCAGTACGTAAGGCAATGAAAACTGTAAACAATAATGCTTAATATTAAAAATTTAGCTGGTTTCTAGAACTAAATGCCCATGAATTTAATATGAAAATGTAGCTCGTTCACTTACCTTTCACACAAAATTATTGCTAGTATCCTTCGGTAAATTGAAAACGTGTAAAAATATTTTTTTACGACCCCCTTTTCTCCCTATGTGAATTCCTCTGAGGAAAAACGAACTCGCAACAAACATGGCGAGATCCACAAGAATGCGTTCGCAAAGAGGGTGTGGGTACGCGTCCGTCATTTGCTCTATTTCCCCAGTTAAAACAGAACCAAATAGCAAAATAACGGCTGCTTTTTTAAGCGATATTACAAAGTCGAAAATTGAAAAAAAAATTTTGGACAAATTTGGGACCAGCTTTTAAAACCTTACGATAAAAAATTTTAACCCCCAAATAAAGAGAAAAAAAGATGTTAAAGATATTCGAACATCTTTTTTCAAATACACCATGTCCTTCCAACAAATGTAAACAATGTGAGGAGGAAGGAAATTTACTGCAATTATTTCAATGCAAAATCACTAGGCCGGCAGGTAAAATAATCGTAAATGTAAAATTTATTGCAATCAATTCTACCCCTGTAATAAACCACTTTTGATACTAAATTTTCCAAATACACAGAAGAAAAAGAAAACCTATTCAACATTTTTATCAGCTAGCCTAAGTCGTCTGGGAAAAAAGAAAGAAAAACAATTTTCTGAACATTTTTGTAACTTCACTAGCACGTTGTTCACACAACGTTCACTAGGAAATGTGGAAAAAACAGTAAAGAAATGCAAACACTACAAAAACTACAAAAAGTGGTTTCAAAAGTTAGGTAAAAAAAAGCCTCCCCCCCTATCCCTTGGTAGTTTGTTTTCATTGTCTAGGGGACAATGGTTGCGAAGTGGCTCACTAGTGTAGAAGTTGATTTTGGGCTTCAGTTCCCGAGATTGAGTATGCGTATGGTACAGCGGTTCGTGCGTAGTTTGAAGGTTGAGCCACAGGATCTCTTAGGCCTAGGTAGCTAGAATTACGTTTACGACAGAGGCATACACCTAAAATATTTTGTTCCAACACAGTGGTATTGTCAGGACAGAATTGGAAGGTAAAGAAGTTAATTTAGTCATCAGGGAAAGTAATATTCAGAAGAAATTTGCCAGAAATACAGGGATTGTACAGAGTGGGAACGCTATTGGGTGGCAAAGGATGAAGTTTTATACCCTGTCCTTCCATAGTAGGAATGTCTTTGACTAAAAATATTCCCTCATACATTACTATTGGCAGCTATCGTTCCATGGTGAAGTATGAGGGACAGAAACCTCCTTGCAGACTGTGTGACGACGAAACTCATTTTAGCTACAACTGCCCAACTTTGAGACGTAATAACGAACCCACCACAGTGTAAGCTATCTAGACTTTTTAACTTACTTCTTCATGTCGTTTCTTTAAACTTGAGCGGTGTATTTTGTTTGAAGCACAAATGATTCGATGAACAACTCAAGACTAAAAAGGTTTGAAATGTAAAGTATGTTTAAACTATTTCCTAAGGATCAGAAAGTTTTTATAGATGGGGTTTAGTGAAGGTCGAAATACAAAAGTATGACTTGGAAACGTTTTTTGAAGGGTAAGTCCGTTCGTGGGACGTCTAAAGGAGAAATTACATAGAAAAGAGGGGCGTATGAAAATTAAGGTTACGTAATAGGTAAAAGAGAAAAGATAAATTGTTTTGATTCTTTACAACAGTAATTCAGAAACAGGTAATAAAATGATGAAAAAGACAGAAACAATTCCGGAAACACCCGTCACCATACCCTTACATGTAGGCCCCATGGTTTCTAAGGCCCTTCTTGATTGTGGAATACCAAGGTTCACTCTCAGGGGAGACTTCCTACTTAGAAATTTCTCCTACCAAACAACTCGTTGAATCCACCACCACGACAGACTCCGCCAGACCAAATGATACACTCTGAAACACAACCTGATGTCTCGGAACCTATGACAATTTCCATGGAACCGATGGAACCCAATAGGGAGAAAGTTGAGACCATGGAAAATGATAAAAAAAAGTGACCAACTGAAAGCTCCCTCTGTACCACAAAACAAACGCTTCCAACCTACTTTCACGCCTCAGAATTCTAGACCTACCTTGTCCACTTCTCAACCCAAGAAACCATTTAATGACTGCAAAGCTTAAAATCGCTTCTATCAGCATTGGAGGGATTAGATCAGTCGAGTGAGGTCAAATTCTTTTTAAATTCTGTAGGGACGGCAATGTAGATATAGTGGGACTTCAAGAGGAAGCGTTTCGTTCTTGTTCAATTATTGAAAGTCGCTACTGTTGGTTGGCAAATGTCGGTCCGAACAAAAATGGAACAACCATTCTTATTAGACATGGTCTAGACTATTCTCGATTACTTCTAGAACCCGACGGAAGGCTTATATCTATCGATGTGAGCTGTTTCACGTTCATTAATATCTATGCCTCGTCAGGTTGTCACGTAAAAACTGAGAGAACCAACTGTCTTTGCCAAACCGTCCCTGTTTACACAATTACTACACGATTGCTCTTGGTGTTGATGGGCGATTTTAACTGCGTAGACGACATCCAAGGTAAAACATCCTCCGACTCCTTCCCTTTCCAAAGTAATATCGTCAGCTATGCTTTGAAAGAGATGGTTACTTCTGTTCACATCGACATCTCGAAGAAGCTTAATAAAAGTGAACCGAGGCACACCTTTTACCATCCCTCCGGTTCTTCTCGGCTTGATAGGACGTATGCTATCCGATCGTTTGCAGAGAATTTTTTAAATATTTATTTGCAGTCCTTGTCGATTAGTGAGCATCAATCCGTACAACCCACTTTTACCTACAATCTCAGTCTTCCACATTGTACTAGATACCCTGCTGGTTTGTGGAAATTTAATACTTCCATATTGTCTGAAGAAGGCTATCTGAACTTCGTAACAAATTTTATTCATGAATCTGCCAATCATCCTCTTAGTTAAAGTAATGTAGCAAATTGGTGGTAGAGTGTCCTGAAACCAGGTATCAAACGGATTTCGGTTGATTGTTCTAGACAGAAAGCTAGAATAAATAGGGAAACGAAGTTTTTCTACCAGTCCTGCATTCAGGAAATTGCCGAAGCAGTTACATTTAATTTGGTTGCCTTTCACCAGTTAAGGAACTTTTCAAAGTCTTGGAAGGAGAACACACTTAAAGGGTATGGGATTCGTTCCTGCTGTTTTGAAGGCCAAGAAGTAGATGAAGCTAATAATTTTCATGTAAAAAGAGCTAGAATGGAATGGAAATAGAATTAACTACCGAAAATGCCGTATAGATAAAATCGTTGCCTCTAATGGGACATATTTGTCGACCAAACAGAACATTTCAGGAGAGATTATTTCACAGGACATACTGGCAGGTACTGATTTTTTCTTGAGGGAGTGAGAGATTGCTTTAAGCCAGCCCCAAACCTGTCTGCACAAATTTCCTTCCTTGAGATTAGAGCTGCTCTTATGGCGATTAAATCAAACCTGTCTCCTGGCACCGATGGCATTCCTTGCGAGTTTTACTTGGAATTTTGGAACGTGATCGCATCCCATTTTTTTGGACATGTTCAATTATATCCTTGAAAGAGAATCTCTGACGTCATCGCAGGGCCAAGCGGCAATCAGGCTTATTCCCAAATCTTCAAGGTTCTGTCAAATTTCCAAATTTCGTCCGATTTCTCTTCTGAATTTTGACTACAAAGTCATGGCTTCTGTTTGACATGGCGATTTAGCCAGTTACTGTCGTCTATTTAGAGCTTCATCAAAAAGGTGGGGTACCTGGTAGATTGATTTTTGATAATGGTAGATCAATAATTCGAGTTTTCTTTGAAAAAGCCTACGACCTGGTTAACAGGGAAGTTCTCTGGAGGACTCCTCACCTTTTTCTCTTCCACATTTGTTACAGACTTTGTATTTTGTAACATGAATGCCAAACTGATCGGAGGTAGATGGGGTGCTTTCTGATATTCGACTGGTTCGCCAGGGATGCCATCTATCTGTTTATCTCTTTATTTGATACATTGAGCCTTTACTTTTGCGTTTTTCTCGATTTCTCCAGGGCATATCATTATCTAATGAAAAACTCACTGTCACCCCGTCGTTGATGACGTCACCATTTCCATTTTTGTCGAGAAGATTTTACCAGGACAAGCCAGCTCCTTGACATGTTCTGTCAGCGGACAAAGACAAGGTTGAATATGGAGAAAACAAAAGCTCTGAGACTCGTCACCTTGAGCTCTAGGATGACTTGGCCTCTTAAGTGGCTTGTGTCGGCACCATCATTGTCCCAATTAGGAATTAAATTCCCTCACTCCATAGTTGAGACAGCTAATAGGGTTTGGAATGATGAATTTGGCTCTCTAAATGATATTCTGCGAGAGAAATGCCTGTCGAAGATTCAATGTATACCAGGTGGCTATTTTCCACCTAAGTATTACAATGTAAGCAAAATATGGCTGACCAGATTTTAAGAGCTGTCATGAAATTCCTATGGACTGGAAAAGTTTAAAAGCCGAACAAAACTGTAATTTATCGCCTTTTTAGCCAAGGGAGACTGGGAATGGTCAAAACACATTTTTTTTACCGTTCGCTTTTCTTTTGCTCTATGTATTAAGTCCTGAGAGGCCCTAATAATCCAGAAAGCTTCTTTCTTCGTTATTGGATGTCCTTTGCTCTTTGAATCGTACTACTTCTCTACAAGAACAACACCGTTCCCGTTGGAGCCATCAGGAGAACCACTTACCTCAGAGTCCCCTGTACCAAATAAAACAACTATTTGCCTCTTCGATCACGGTCCAGGGGAGTCTAATATTGCACGGGATAACATACAACCGTTGGTTTCTGGAGGTGACCACTTTGGGAAAGCTGGAGACCTTAAGGCCTAACCTGGATTGGCCACGTATCTGGAAAGAGACTGCAGCCCTGCCAAGCAACACCAGAGAAACCATGTTACTTTCAACCAGTGACTTCTCCCTACCAGGACCAGATGCCATCAGTTAGATCCTTCCAAAGATGCGACATGTCCAATCTGCTATCATCACCCAGAAACAGATGAGCGTCTGACATTCCAATGTCCTGAACACCACACCGTTCGGAGCTGGTTGGAAGGAACCATGCGTCAAATGGGCTGCAAGTCTTCCAAAGAAGATCTGATTCGTGGTCATTTTGGGCCAATAGGTAATCTCCTACAAACAATTACTCTTCTGGGAATCAGACTTGCCGTTTGCTACTCTGGTCAAACTAAAACTTGTGCTCGTGGCGACACCGAAATGCACGATGCAAAGGATTGTAGGGGATTGAAAAAATCGTATAACTTGGCTTTGAAAACGAACCCGCTTTAACCTTGGATATGAAAACTTTGAAAGAAATGGTAAAGGATTCAGAAACAGCAAATAGGGAAGAAAATATTGTAAGAGGATGAGTTCGAAACCACAGACTCTAAAGAGTAGGAATGGCAACCTAAAAAAAAGCGGGAAAACGGGTCAAAGGATGACGGAGAGAAACTAACAATTGGAAAAAAAACGCAAAATGAGAAAACGAAGACAATAGGAAACATCGCTTTTTGGGAAAAATCGAAGCCTTTAAAAAAATATAATTGTACCAAAAGTTTGCTTGGCCATCCCTCAATGCAAATCCGAAAGGAAATCTTTTTCCGGATTTTATTGGCGAGTTATCTCAATCTGTTATCGCAATCTAGTAAAGGGCTTATTTGGCCAGTTTCCCACCCAGCCTAGCAGCCATTTTTTCACCCCTCCCTCGCGCTCCTGCCGGATGACTGCCGAAGTTACCTTTCTCTGCACCTCGGGCTTCAAATATGATAGCCGTTATACTATATGAGAGGGCCTACAACATGTCCCTCGGTCTAAGGTGAAGGCCAAGAAAGCGTTTGATGCCGCAAAAAAGGGATTTCCATAGTTTTATTTTTTAATCTACTATTTCTGTCTATCTACTATTTTAATCTATTATTCTTATCTACTTTTAGGCTACAGGTAGAACTAACGTAGTTCTTTTTTAAGCCCTTTTGCATTGTCGTAGCCCTAGCCGGCTTTCTAAAGACTTTTGAATTCAATTCCCCCCCCCATCCCATTAAAATAAAATTGTGAAAAAAATTAGGGACTTTCTCAATATGTATGAGAACGTCCACACAAAAAATATAAACATTTGGTAAAAAACTGGAGTACTGAGAGAACCGCAAAAACCGGCGTTTTTCCGTAAGGTTCTCTCAGCCTTCCAAAGACTTTCGGTAGGTACTATAAAAATATTTATAAAACTTCAACAAGCAAAGCATTTGAAAATGGGGTATTTGAAAATAAATTAAACTAACTAGAGGGGTGAGATAGGGATGTCCTTTAGCCATGTATCTATACATTTTTAAATAGAACCTTTTCTACAACACACCAAAGCTAACATAAAACCAGTAAACATTGCAAAATCTAGTCATAAAATGATACATCTTTTCTTTAACTATTGCAATGATCTGAGAAAACTAGACGAATGTGTGTCTAATTTTGAGAAGGCAACTATTTCAAAAATAAATAGAAATAAACTAATCTTCTAGAACTAGGGGCATGGAAAAAGAATGGAGAACTAACCATTGACATGGGTAAAAGCAGCAGAATCCTTAAAAATGCTAGGTATTACTTGGTATCGAGACATTGAAACCATAATAACACAAAACTGCATTTAAAAATAGGAAAAAAGAGAAAAAGTTTGCTTAACACTTCTAAGAGGCTTTTAAGTATTCAAGAAAAAGTTATTTTCTTCAACACTTTTATTGCTCCTAAATGTTTTCACTTAGTAAAAATTTTACCCATACCTAGAGAACATACAGATAAAATACAGCAAAAAGTACACAACTTTATTTGGCAGCATGAATTGGGGAGATTGGCCAAAGATTAGCTCTACTTAGCAACAGAAGAGGGATGACTAAATATGATTAATGTTCAAACAAAATCTCTTCAAACAAAATTTACAATTCAAACCAATCTCTTGCTAGTTTTGAAACAAAAGCAATGGAATCATTTTGTGTGAGTCTTCTGTATATTAATAAACAGGATAAGTCATTCCATCTTGTGGAGCTTCTGAATCAACAGGGTGTCATGAATTATGAGCATGGCATTGGGGATAGAGTGGCACATCATGCAATATGTTACGTGGCAGTTCGGGTGAGGCGTGTTACGATAACGTACACACTCAGAATGATAGATATATTTGCCAAGTTACACATTGATCAAATCAGAATAATTACCAGTTAAAGACGAAGCAAAAGTGAGAGTTGAAAGACGATGCAGGTTGCTGAGAGAACCTACTCACAACGTGGTCGTCGCGAGACTTTTAGCAGAATGGTGGGAGAAAGAGATGAGGCTAAAAAAGTAACTTTAAGAGTAGAGAATAGAGGCCGACTATTAAGGATAGTTAGCCTGCGCCATCTATCAGTCGTTTCTCCCACTACTGGATAATGTATGCTCCAACATCTCTTTCTTTAGAAAACATTCTTTGTAATCTAATAGAAAATCCAAAATGCGAAAATAGTCAAATGTTAAAATACTGGATAGGATTAAAACTGAGAAAAATTATGTACATTTCACCGGTACCAAGCTGTGATAAGACTTCATACAATTCATACAATTCGTACAAAAACTTAATCAGAAAGCACCATTGACCCATTCACTAAAAACCAAAGATGTATATAGTACTCTAGTCAACGAAGTTAACAAAACCCCCCAAAAATCACGATAAATACAAGTACCAATTTTCAACCAGGATTTAAAGAACTGACAAAAAAATTGAACACCTTTGCAAAAAAACATCAACTTTGCAAATTCATAATGCACTACCAACCAAAGATAGATTATTAAATTGTAACCAAACCACGATACCTACGTGTGAACGGTGTGAAGAAATAGAAACTATACAACATCTTTTCCGATGTAAGATAACTAAGCAGCAATATACATTCAAAGACTCATATCAAGAAAATACAAAGAAAAAATTCATCGCAATTTAAAATAACTTCATCAAATGGATTTCCCCAACACTTCAAAACAAAAGCAAAAAACAGAAATTCTATTAGCAGCAAATCTAAGTATTATTGTATGGACAAAAGGAAAAAGGAAAATTTTGTGGATGAATTCATTAGACGAAAAATATTAGTTCTAAGTTCCAAAAATGGTTTTCAAGGTATAAAAAATCGATTTTATTTTTTAAAGTTTTTAATTAAAAAAAAATTAAATGACCGTCCTAGGAAAATAGCCAGGTTGATCTAGCGAAAATAAAGTTAAGCTAAAATAAAAAGGAAGAAACGTACCTAGACGGGTGCTTGGAAATACGGGATTTTTTGGCATCAAAGCTTTTATAGACATCAAGAAGTTTGTATTTGAATGAAATTTTAAGTTAAAACCACCTAGTGGTAAATTTTCATAATTTATCACCCTCTATCTGCTACTGGATTTTTAAATTTAATTGCGTAGACACTAATTGCAATTTTTAAAAATAACAACAATTGAAGTATAAGGCGGTTCTTTACCAGCATTTACCTTATCCATAAAGGTAAATTTATATTTCATATAATAAAAGGTGGCTCACCAAACACTATGGTTGCCAGTACAATATTCTTAATTTTAAAATAGTTAAGCTTCGTTGGGTCCCAAAACAAAAAAAACGGCATGTTAACATATATTGAAATTCAGATCCATCTCTTTCGTGGCGTTCAAAATAAAAAAAGCTGCACTAGTGTTCCATACGAAAAAATGAGGTGTAAATGCGGCAAAGGGCACGAAGCACCCGATGACCGCAAAAACACTTCAGTTTCCATTCATCATGTTGCTTTTCATATTCTCATTCATTGTAAACTTTTCGCTTCAAACTATTCAGAAGGGCGGAGTTAGCTGGGAAACAGAAAGATACAGAGGTTTGATTGTTTCGTCGATGCTAACTCATGTTGCACAGTCACAAACGCGATCCTACTAATAACCGACACGGAAATTTTCGTCTGCTAAGTTTCCCTTCTGGCCTGATTCGCTCCTACTTACTCAACCTGCACCCACCAAACTCCTTCGATGGGTCAATGTTGATGATGAGTTTGGTGTGTACTCCTGATCAACATGTATGATCACGAAGTAGGGCCCCTCGGTTCAAATCATACACTCTTAAACCTCCCAGAAGCAGTATTACAGATTCGACCCACACATCCAGCTAAGGAAATGTATTCGGCGTTCGAGTGTATTTCTCTGAGGATGATGAGAGAAATCAGATGACTATCAATAGTCTGCTTTTTTAGATCATTCTATTAATGTCGCTGTTGATTTGTGATTGACTTGCCCTGGTAGCAAACCTCTATCCATAGGAGCGACGACACACATCCGCTTACTCCGAGCCGGACGTCCAAGTCGACTGCGATAGGACGAACGTTGTCTATGCTAATGTCACTCCGTACGACGTCGGAATTGGCACAGCCTTTGGACGTCACCAAATATTTTGCCAAAGGACATCCAAACGTTTACGGCTTATTGCCGTCACGAAAATGACGTTATTTGGATCATAATTTTCTATCCATAATTCGTCGTAATTAGACCTTATTTGACTACTACTCCTCCCTTCCCATTAAAATTGATGAAACTTTACAAAATTGTTTTAATGTTTGCATTGAAACGTGGGGAAGGGACAACAGTTAACAAGTGAAAAAAAAAGAATTTGGACGGACCTCGACATTTTCTTGGTCGATTGTTTCAGTTAAATAATTTTGAATGGTGCACAAGCCGAAAATTTTGTACACTATTGAACCTAAGAAACAATAATTCAAATAATTATTTTATTATTTATGAATACACTATCATACCATGAGTTTTATATGTGTACAGGCTTTATTGAAGTGTAAATAAACTTTAACTTGGTCACATTAATTAGTGTCTGAATCACTGCCAGATAAAGCTCTCTGCTGCTTGTTCCTTAAAGTTTCGGCAGCATGCTTCACAGCTTTGCGTGTCTCCTCCTGAAGAGTAGCGTTGGATACTTGTTCAAATTCAGGCGCAAAGCGAATTCCAGCTACAAAATAAATAAAAAATGATTTAATAACAATTTAAGCAGGTAACACTTAAAAATAACTTGCTAAAAATAGCTTCTGTGACTTTGGATTTCTGTAATCCATGCTTAGCTAACTTGTCCTTTCGCTTTTTCCCACCCAAATTAACGAAAGCTCTAACTTCCAGGGATAATACCCTCTCCCAGGCCCGTTTAACAGCATCACTAAGTGTAAGTCCACCAATTTGTTTTACCAACCGCACCTAGAATAAAAAAAAGAAATTGAATTTCACATTAACACTAATGACAAAATCATGAAATAGGTAAAAATTCGCTTACGAGTATCAAAAATTTATCAGCTTCAGTAGTTATAAGTTGTTCATAGGTCACAAGGTCCTCACGGGTCTTTAACGGCAATACAGGTATGTCCACAATAACTGCTGACTGCTCGTTTTCAGTAGTTAAATGCGATAAAGCATTTCGAACTTTTTCCATCAGCATATTCATTTTTCCTTCCAATTGAGCAGTTTTTTCATAATTTTGAGCCAGTAAACGCAGAACTTTAACTTTAAACATTGCTGATTTCTGTTGCTGATTGGTTGAATAATTTGAGTTTTCCTTTAATAACATTGGAAACTGTAACTGAGATGCTTGCGAAAGCAGCAGCTGCATCGAAGGATGCTCCATCCTTGAAGGTAAACGCTGATTTGCAGGTGCATGTGGAGTAGAAAGTCTATGAGGTTGTACGGCCGTCGACGGTGAATAATACAGCGCGTCTATTGGTGACACATTTCTATTTACCGGAATCAATGGCGTGACTGATCGAACGGGAACAAAAGCAGCAGCAGCAGTAGAATTGGCTGACGGAAACTGCTGACCTATCAGAGTATTTTCATCCATGTGGCCTTGTGTAGATCCGTCATTTGAGATAATATCTTGGCTTTCCTGATCATCGATTAATTGAGTGGAAGTGCAAAAGCCACTTGTAATAAGTTGGCTTTGAGAACATGTCATGGTAGTATTAGACTGAAACGATAAAAAGAATAATCATTAATAAATGAAATGCTGTCATAGTTCAATAAAAACAATAAATAGATCTTACAAGACTTTTTAAAGTTTGCTGCCAAATCCTTAGGTGGAGGTGGGAGATTCAGATTCTCAGAGATGTGTTGATATTGTTCATCATCGGTACTATCAATTTCATTTTCACTTTCTGCTGGTGGAGCTGGTGAGAAGACAATGCGTGGTCTTTTTATTCTTCTACCCTTTCCATATTGATGTTCATCAGCCTCAGACGCAGTATTGATGTCTGTACCTATTACCGCTCTGGGTAAAAGTTTCTTGGCTGCATTGAAAGTATCTGAAAATAAAAATTAGAATAAGTAAGTGAAATCAAAATAAAAAAAAGTACTTTACCAAATTGTCTTCGGAAAACACACTGGAATTTCAGCCAAGTTTCTTGTGGTATCTTCCGTTTTGCCCAAGCGTGTTCGATTGCCGGAGAAATAGGACCCAGACAAATAGGACCCGGAGAAATAGGACCCCAAAAAAGTCCATGGAGAAATAGGACCCGGAGAAATAGGACCCCTCTTCTAAGTTTCTTTTTAGGGTCCTAATTCTCCGCTAGATGGGTCCTATATCTCCCCTTCGTGGGGTCCTATTTCGTCTTTGTATGTTCTGGGGGGTCTGAGGGTTCAAGCAAGTTTTTGTTGTGTATTCAATCAGTGCTAAGTATTCTTAATTATCTCTGACAAGTTAAATTAACTCTTTCTCTTGTAATGCTTTTGGATTTTGGTAGACAATAGCTTTTACCCCTTCGGCGTAGGCGTCTTCACGTCCTATGTTGTCCTATGTTGTCAGAGATAATTAATAATACTTAAATTTATATTTATTTATACTTATATTTATAGCATTAATAATCTTTACTTTATAGTTCATAGCACTGATAAATACATAACAAAAACTTGCTTCAACCCTCAGACCCCCTCAGAACATACAAAGACGAAAGAGGACCCATGGAGGGGAGAAATAGGACCCATCTAGAGGAGGATTAGGACCCTAAAAAGAAACTTAGAAAAAGGGGTCCTATTTCTCCGGGTCCTATTTCTCCACGATCTTTTTTGGGGGCCTATTTCTCCGGGTCCTATTTGTCGGGGTCCTATTTCTCCGGCTATCGCGTGTTCCCCACGTGTAGCAGGGTAGTAACAGTAATTATCAAAATACCAGAAGTCTGGGATTATTGTCACAGAAATCGCATCATCAGTTACCATATCTACTATGTAAAATTTCCCATCGTTCTAATAGAAAACAACTAAGATGTGAGGCTAAACATATTAAAACAAATTAGACACATGATATTTACTTACAATGTTATTTGAAGCCATGTTTTATTATGAAAAACAGAACACAAGTGGGTGTGGGAACTAGGCTAAGACGACGACGTGGTTAAATTAAATTTGAAATGGCGTAATGGTGTGTATCAATTTAATTTTCATGCTGGATGGTGCAAGTGTTCCACATTGCAAACAATTCAAACTGCTCCAAAATAATTAAATTGCCTTTGAGTATTATATTAAATTATATATTTCTTAATGAATAATTATTACATTAACACTTCTTTTTAAAAAGTGAAGAAAACAGTAAAAAATGTTAACTAATAAAGAAATAAAAATGACTTGCCAACGTCGGATGTTGTCGCTTCGTTCAGTAGACCCTACTAGCCAGAGGTCTGCACAAGCAAGATTTTCTTGCTTGATTAATTGGTAGATTTTCGACACAATTGTTTGCTTGGGGTCAATTAATTGCAAACAATGTTCGAAGAAAGTGGATTTTTTTTGTCTTAAAAGTGTTTGAAAATTGTTTAAGCAATTGTTCGATTATTTTTTGTTTGCTAGAAAAAAGGGACTGTTTATAGCACCCCAAGCGGAAAATGAAAAAACCCCCTGAAAATTCCATGTTTTCCCGCTTGGTGCATGATGATACAATGTAATACTGAAATATTATGGTTATAATTGAATAACACTCAGCTTTACTAATAATACATATTTGGAAATAAAATTCAATATGGTCTCACAGGTTAAAATTCATATAAAAAATTACCTTTATCTGTATCCTGCTGCTAAAAACTTACAAAACTACAGGCATAATTTCGAATACACGTTTTTAAAACGCTGTCTGCTACTCTGCTTCTGCTAGTGAAATATTTTTTTTTTTAGTTTTTCAACTTTGAAGTTGACCTACAACAATTAATTGTTTTTTGAAAGTAAATGTCCCAAATTACTTGAAAATTGTTTGGAAATTGTTTGAATTTTACTTGCAAAAAAAAACAATGATGAAAAATTGTTCGAACATTACTTGACAATTGTTTGATTAATTGCCAATTAATCAAACAATCGTTGTTTGTGCAGACCTCTGCTACTAGCACAGTTTTTCTTAGGGATATCATAAAGATGTCGGCCTATCCGATCTACGTTCGTCTTTTTTCAACTTCATAGAGATATCCTATGTACGCAAGTATTGGGACGTCGTTTTGACATTCTTAACCGAATATCTTATAGTTGTCCGGCAAAGGGCACAAAATGTTTTTGGATGTGGGAATCAAAATGGGATATACAGCGGATGTACAGACGAAGACAAACAACAAATGGGTAATCAGGACGTAAAAAATTGAACTAGTTATAAGTTTAATGGTTTTCGCCACTTTGTACAATAATAAAATCGGATTGAGCTCAATGCATAGCAATTTTTTATTTAGTCACATCCAACCAAACAGAATACAATTAAAATACGCAGTGATTGAACAGAGGGCAGACAAAAAAGAATCCGTTCTCAGGAATAATAATCGGTATGCGAACGGCTTTCCAAATCACATCAATCAAGCGGAATGATTCGAGAACAAAAGACAATTGAGATACCAAAATTTCTTGCAAGTTTGATGACGGTAATGGATAAGTGTACATATTATCATGTTTTAGAAACTTTTTCCCTTATAAATAAACTTGTCCGTCAAATTTGACGAAATTTTCAACGACAACGATTTTATTGGGCTTTCCTGATACAAAAATGCAATCGTCTGGAGTGCAGGTCGTCAACAATGAATTTTTGAAAATCAACTTTTTAAACTGTTCAGATCTGAATTGGAGATTTGGTAGCAACGGACCTGAGCAATGATACCCTATTAATTGTGACCCGTTATTGAAATTCAAACGATCTCTATAAAAACACCTGACCTGACCTGACCACTTGACCTGTTAATTTCGTCCAAGCTCCGCACAATTTGTTGCAAAGGTCTGCCGCTTTTCCTCAACAAATTTTTTATTTTTTGTAATTTATTTTCGAATGGAAAAGCACTGAAGTCATCAAGACAGCCGTGTTTAAGCACATCGTTTGCCAGATGGATTAGGCTGCGCACGTTGAATGTAACAAACTTGGCACCATAAAGCTTTTTGCTCGCGATCACGTACTGTCTTAACAATTTATCTGCGTAGGGTGCATTACTTTTACACGAATCCCTATTTACTAACAGTTTGATTCCAATGCAACAACATTAAGTGTTTGTACCGTCTATATGACCGAAAAGGTTTGTAAGAAACAGGAGATAAGTATAGAAGATCCAGCCTAAATTCGGTAGCTTTCCAGCGGGGGAGTTCTTCAAGAGGCCTAGTTTTTCTAACAAAATCTCGTGGAATATATTTTAGAATTCCAACTCGGTAAAGAGAAATTGCATTGATATTGTCAGGTGAGAGCCTAACTCTGTCTCCTTTACCATTCAAGAATTCATTAATATTTTTTTGTAAACGGCAATACAAACGATATGCATATAATCTAAGCACACGTCGTCAATGACATTGGTCAGTATGTCTTCAATAATTGATCGGCGATTGTCTTTGTTGTGGTGCTGTATTTGCAATCGCTGTCGGAAACTTACGTCTGTGTGGAGGGGCGCATCAAGTTCTGGGTGACACGACCGCCAGTTTTTGGTTGGGTGTGGCATGTAATCAAGTTGGAAACCCACAAGCCTTTTGTAGTACACTTTCTACAGGCATAATAGGCGTTGTGAGGAGCAATGTTTAATGCAAATGACGTCGCGGGGGCATCGCTACATAAACCACTGATAGACACTTTGACAATTTGACCATTAAAGACAATGCCACCAGTTTTATTCAGCTTTACAATATCTTCCTTAAAAAAGGCAAGAAAGGCATTTATATCCTGCGGTTTCTTCGCTCCGTGATATATTCCAGCAACAAATACATCATCCCAACCTAAAAAACGAAAAATAAAAGACTGAAAATATGCAACCAAGTAAAAGTAGCATATTGAATTACCTAGCACTTTGCATAATAATGGCCAGAAATCACTGGAGCTGCTGTTTGATAATGGAAGGCCATCAATGTTAAATAAAATAAACACCTCTTCAGAGATGGAAATGCCTTTTGCTTCCATAGCCACTAAAATAGCATGCATAGCAGGTTCTACTTGAAAATGGTAGTATTTCCCTGGTGGCATGTCGATGACATCGACCTTCCCTCTTTTCGATGACATAAGGGTCGTCCAATCAAGGGGCAAATAATTCAGCTTGTCTTGAATTTACTCTCTCTTTTGCTCTGTTCATCTAGGGCATCATTGACATCATCACGAAGGTCATTCCAATCCCTAGGAAAATCATCTTGATCCTCCTCCGAATCACTCGAATCTAATACAAGTCTTTGCAATTCATCATCAGATTCATATTCTTCCTGAGACTCGTAATCTGAATGATACTGATAAGGATCCCTGTAACAAGTAAACAAATAGTTACAAGTTGTCGATAAGTATTTCATTAAAACATGCATACCTATTCACTGCTAAGCCTTCTCCAGTATTTATAGTTTGATCACGATCACAATCTAGTTATGGAAATTCACTTCATTGGGCGGCAATTGAAAATGGGGGACCAGCATTGTAAAAAGAAATATTTTTTTAAAATTCAACTTCCAAACATGTACTGCAATATGCATACCTGTCCAATTCAACGATGTCACCAGCAATTACGGTATTCATATCATCTCTACTGTTTAATGTTGCAACGAAAATGTTGACTCTCCTTCGCATTTGACGTTTTCCTACGAACGGTTTCTTTCGCCGAACACAACTTATACCTTGGGCACGTTGTTTTCCTATATACGGCATGTTAAATTGCCAAAAGTCAGTATTTTTTATTGTTAAGATCGTTATGGAAACAGATGCTATTTTCAACTGATAGATTATAGATTGACAATGAAAAGCTAGCAAATGGCAGTAAATGGCGCCATTAACATGACGTTGCCATCATAGAGTAATGTAAACGAAATATTTTTTTATTTATTCGATTTGTGATTTAAAATTCTTTTGAAAATTGTTTTTCATGTAGAAATATACGTTGTTATCAATTAACAATACCAACTTCATGTTAAATTGAAAAAAAAATTGAAAAATATTCAGTATTACTAATGCAATCGTGCAACGTTATAAGACATCCGTTTAGTTTGCTCTTGAAAAAGGCTTCTTTACTTTCCTTCCTGTTTGAACTGTGTTCTACTAACGTGTTCTGTAAAGTGAGGTTATCTCGCGGTTACGTAAGTAATTTCCCTTTTTATTTATAACCAAAATATTTATAATTTTGTAATGGTTCAACTCTACTGAATAGACAAATTGAATTAGTTATATGAATGCTGTAAACTGTAAAGCCAGTTAAAGATACTAAAAATGGACAATTACTTGATTGCATTTCGAATGCATACTCATTTATTGGTATGCACTCATCCATTAAATTACATTGTTATCAATTGTTTATTTTTTGTATTCAGTTATAAGCACATTGTGCAAACCCCTATATTAATTATGGAGTAAGTGCTGTGCTTTCAACCTTCGGTGGCTAAACACTTTTTTGTGTGAATCCCTGTTCGATCTTTTCTTTGATCAGATTGTGAGTTATTTCTTTATTAACAAAATATATAGCTCTAGGTAAGATTTTAAAATATATTTTGTTGCCTTTTTATCATGTCACACTGTAGATTAACTGTTAGCTAATCTCATTTTGATTACGTGTGTTTGAAGTCAAGGCTGTAGTCTACAAAAAGCACAGGGTTGCTGTAACTTCAAAATGGCATCTCAGAACGTAATCATAGTGCAACCTTAATATGTATTGCATCATCACTTTGTTAATAATGTTTTTGAAACAACAGGGAACATTCCTTCTTGTTGACTTGCAAACATCTACGGTACCCTATGTAGCAGTTGTTCCTGATTTCTGGGTACAAGAAGGGAAGTGTTCGTATCCTAAAAGGAGGGGTGAGGCAGCAGCAATGAGACGTGATAAACCGAACGCCAAGTGGCTTGTTTACGAGTGTATTGTTAGAAAACAATTTAATAATTATTTGATCTTTTAGAATATAACACGACATGCTAATTCAAGCTTTCCCATCTCATAGATTCCTATCAAGCTGCCGAAGAAAAAGAAATTCGGGCTTGTGAGCAAAATGAACTAACAACGGCATCGGAAGCTAAGAGTGCTGCTGTAGTAAGGCAGGAAAGGGATGCCGCCAGAAATATCCGAACAGAAGATATTCACATACTATTGAATCTGAAAATATTCCGGAATCGGACGATTCAGGTGAGAGCAGTGACGAGATGTATGGTCCCACTCAGGAAATGTTGCCATTCATCCCAATCCCATCCTCTCTTGTTGGGAATGCGACTTCTTTTCCAGGTAAATACTTTATTTTTCCTAAATATATTTTTGCGACTTATGACGTCTTTCATTTTTCTCTTTTCTAAGAGATTTTATTTTATTAGTACATTTTAATTTACTTTTTTCCTTTATTCATAGTATCTGGTGGTCAAGTTTCCATTCCACCGCAAAATCACATGGACTTCCCTTATACTGAATTAGCACCAAACGAACAACATCCATTCTTTATTGCCACACGAAGACAGGAGAATTTGGATAAGTCTTATGCTAGCACCCCGGCATTGCGTACATTTCACACTAATGCACCAATGCAACAACAAGAGGCACTGGTAAATCGTAATTCAAGAAAGCCCACTGGACTTCATTTGGCAGGCCCTCCTTCGCAACAGGCGTCAAATTCCATGCCGTCTCAAGCACCGACACCAGCACAACAAGGTAACTGGAATGCGTTATACGCTGGGACGTCTTCTGCTGGGCATCAACCCATCCAAGACCAAGCAGCAACAGCTCAACAGACAAATTTTTACGGGCAATATTTTGGATCACCACCAGCAGTACACAATAATTTTCAAACTCCACCACCTCAACAGAATTTGAAAGAAGTTCAACGTTCTATTAAACGATTTAGTCCAATGACTACTCCACGAACAGAGGAAGCGGCTAATTCCATTGAAAATGTTAAGATTATGGTCTGCCTAGCGAAGATGGTGAGAGAGTTCGCGAAGCACCAAGAAACACAAAATGTGTTGGTGTCTAAACTAAATGCGATTGAAGTCAAACTAGATAATGTTCAACAACTGGGAGGTGCTAGTAATTACCAAGAAGATGACGAAAGTGACCATTTATTGCTTCCTCTAGGGGACATTGGAGCTATGAAGTCATTTGAAGAAAGCCTAAAGGATAAAGACAAATATTATAAACTAGTACGTGGTGGAACATCTAAACTCTAAAGTATAGCTGTAGTATTAGAATTTCTTTATTTACCCTTTCAGGTTTCATTAATTCGTGGCATTGGATGGTCATCTTTATCGGACGCAATGAAACGTGCTTGGACAAAGGTGTT
Source organism: Daphnia sinensis (assembly GCA_013167095.2). Taxonomy (NCBI): domain Eukaryota; kingdom Metazoa; phylum Arthropoda; class Branchiopoda; order Diplostraca; family Daphniidae; genus Daphnia; species Daphnia sinensis. The sequence goes on along the minus strand of CM023195.1, from coordinate 7,776,602 downwards.
ATCTCTGAAAGTCAGAGCTGGTTGTAATTGGGAGGGGAAATTGCGCAATGGAACTCGCAAACACGGCCTTGAGAAATCGGCAATCACTCGTGCAATCTTTGGTGAATTTAAGATTTAATAAAAATTTACTGAACTATGTTTCATTGTTTATGTCATAGAGGGCGTGAAAGGAGTTCCTCAGTTTCAGAATGCAAGGCAGAGTGAGTTGGAATGGGAGACCAAAAACTTCATGAAAAGAGAACCAGAACAAGTGAGGTCAAAAGAAGCAGCGGCTGCTGGCAATCAAGTCGTTGAACCACCAGCCGAAGAAGATCCAGTTCAAGTAGAACAACCCAACTAACGAGTTGGTAATCATTTAAAATAAAAGTATATTTTAACTTTTACTGATTTCTCCTTTACTGTCTAGGATTCCCCGTGAACAAAAAAGAATCAGTTTTCGAACACGTATCAATTTCAATTCAACAAGAACGATTGCGGTCTGAAACACCGTTGTGAATCGTGAAAACAAGAAAATGTTGGGAATCGTGAAATCAAGAACACGGTCCATATCGTCCCTTGTCTCTTCTCATCAATAACAAAGAATCTGCCGAGTCTGGGATTCAGGGAAAACAATTGCTCCTAATTATATGCCTTATGTCCCCAATGTTGCATTTTAAAAATTCTCGTTCATTGTATTGCTTCCTTGCGTTAGCACGGAAGTGCATAATAAACAAGTTTTGCGTTATTTTTAATTATTTTGCGTCACATTTAATTTTTTTAATGTAATTCAAGATCCCGAATGCAGGATCCATTGTATTTCGTGGGTACGTCTGTAAATTTTCGCAGTATATCTGTTCCGAATCCTACAGCCCCGAAATAGTTAGAAGAGGCTTTATCGCAAACGGTATTGTGCCATAGGCGAGAACGGAGGCAGGGGAACGTAGACGACGCAACGAGGAGGGAAGATTTCGCGAGAACAATTAGAGACAAGAATTCGCCAGTTACAGTCGCGTCACTCGTTTCCCCATAAAATATTGTAACTTGTAAATTATCAGTATTGAGCTAACGTGCCCGTAAAATAAATACAGAGTGCGAAATTAACTACAACGTCAAAGTCAGTACGTATCGATAACATTTTGGTGCATCGACCGGGAAGCGTGAATCCCAACGAACTGATCCGTAAATTGTAGTCGTCTTATCGCTCTGTATCGTCCACATCGTTTACGCTACAGCACGAAAACTCCTGCTGACGTTGTCTCCTATCAAGAGGATCTACAATCAAGCGTTACCTTTAGAACAAAACTTAATTAGACGATTTACGTTCACATGTGCTCGCCCCTATAGCACATTGAATCGTCTACGCACGAAGTACTGTCCTAATAACTTGATTGTCGAAAACCTTGGCTTGTACCAGTCTCGTCGACAAGCCCGTGCCTTTAAATAACGTATAAAGTGCATACTCACAAATCAGTCCCGCGTGGCAGATCACGTAACACGTTGCGTAAACTGATCCCGTACGTCATCCGTTGTCATTCAAGCATGGCCAACGACGCCTTCTCCCTCGAAGCTATTCAAGAAGAAGAACAGGAGGAAGAATTGGAAGAATGGCAAAGGACCAACGATCCCGTTCAGCTAAAACAGCACCGCACGCAGGCCAAGAGAATTCACACGATGGCACTCAATCAAGCTCTCCTTGCCGTCCGAAGGCTGGAAGATGTTGGAACAATCGAGATTGAGCGAAGAAGCCTGGTCCACGCATACGACATCGTTGAGATAATTCACCGTCGCTACGTAGAATTCTGCAAGTTCGACGGCGCAGATCTAGACAGAGAAACCAGCTGGGGAATCGACATTTCCATCAAACACTCGAAGGCGTTAACCGACATGCACAACTACATGGACTCCCTTCAGGCTCGCGCAAGATCAGTTGCAGGTTCCAGTCGCAGTAGCGTTTCCAACCGTTCATCAACCTCATCGACACGCCGTAAACTTCAAGAGGCCGAGCGGTTAGAAAAGGAAACGCAACTAAGGATTCAACAGGAAAAAGCTGAAGCCTTACAACAAGCCGAAGAGGAAGAACGTAAGATGCAGCTCGAAATCGCCAGAAAGGCAGAAGAAAAGCGGGTTGAAGCAGCACGTAAGGAACGACAACTGCAAATGGAGCTAGAGAAGCAACGTTACACTAGCTCCTTGTTACGTAAACAACTCGCAGACGAATTAGCAAATGCCGAAGAGACGGATGAAGTCGAAACGTCCGGGTTTGATAAAACAGATGTCTGGAAAACTTCAAACGTCCCATTTCAACAACCTGCTACGCTTTTTCCAGAATTCCGCATGCCGTACAGACCAGCAACGTCAACGCAACCATGCTCTCAATACGGGCCGGCTGCGTCCCAACAGCCGTTTACGTTTGACCAGCAATCTTCGTCGTTTCCTAACCCGAACATCAACGCCTCAAGCTACGCACCCACAAACATATTCGATCGGGTAGCTCAGCAAATCAAAGCCAGAGCACGTCCGCCGTCATATCCAACAAACACGATGTCGTCGTTACCCGACCACAACCGATTTACGCAACAAACGTTCCCGCTTCCAAGACCAGTTCCTGATCCGCAACCAACGGTGTACTCCCCTGATGCTTGGATATTCGCCGTGAATCGTCATGACGCACCTCCGACACTTCGTTCATCATCGAGACCACCGAAAGCTGAACCACCGAAGTTTGACGGCAACCCGATAAACTGGCCTATGTTTATCCAGTCATTCAAGGTTCAGATTCACGATACATGTTTCAGCGATGCCGAACGTCAACATCATCTACGTGCAAGCCTGACGACCGAAATTCAGAAAAATCTCGGCGAAGTTCTACTCAACCCTGGATTATACTCCTTTGCATTGAAAGAGCTGCATCGGAAGTTCGGAAATCCAAGAATCGTATCAACCGCATGCTCGTCATCGCTTCTAAAGCTACCTTCGTTTAAAGATAGCGACTACGAATCGTTAAAGCAGTTTTCGTCCGCGCTCCGTTCAGTCGTCGCAACTTTGCAACTGGGTGGATATGGATTGGAGCTACATAGCAGCACCACATTGGCTCAATTGGTTGGAAAATTGCCGCCCAACCTACGCAGTAAATGGGCCGAAGTGAGCTATCGGATTCAAGATAGATTGCCTACGATACTCGACCTGGACACGTGGCTCGATGACGTTACGATGGCGGAATACTTCGTTCGTGTTGGCGTCAACCCCACACCCCAGCCAGGCAATCATCCGAAGACTCGAGAAAACGTCCACAAATCGTCTAACGAAAAACCGAAGAAGTCGACCACGTCCCCTATGGTCTTCTCCACAACCGTAAACATCGCGTCTTGCCCTTATTGTGGCGGTGCTCATCGCCTTTACCTCTGTGAGAAGTTTAAGGCGTTAAATCCCGCGGAACGATCAGAAGTCGTAAGAGAAAAAAGATGCTGTTACCGGTGTCTCGACGACCGCCATCTAAGTTCCGAGTGTAAAAGGGAAAAGGAATGTGGAACGGAAGATTGTAAACGTCTTCACCACCCTCTTCTCCACGGAGCACCGAGGATGTACCCGAAAACGCCATGACCGAGCCCGACCTCACCCTCTTCTCAGAAGAGTCCGTTTAACGGTGCGGTTTCCTACGGCTACGAAAACGAAACGACACTGCTGCCTATCGTCCCTATGGTAATTGAAGCTAATGGCCGAACCTGGACAGGGTATGGATTGCTGGATCCCGGAAGCCAAATCTCAATGATAACCAACGCGCTCGCAAACGAATTGGGACTTCAAGGAGAGAAGGCAATCTCAAGAATCGGAACGTACCACGGCCGCGACCCAACCGCACACACGACAAAGGTGTCCTTCAGAATATCGTCGTTGGACAAAAGCAGTTCTTTCGACATCCCGAACTGTTACTCCGTTCCCGTCTTGAAAATCAAGAACGAAAACGTCGATCTAAAGAAGCTTGTCAAGGATTGGCCTCATCTAGCTGGATTGAAAGTTCCCGCCCAAAACTCCGTGGACGTGAACGTGTTGATCGGCTCGTGTGATATGGCTCCGCAAGAAGTCCTTGAAATCAAAAGAGATCCGTTGAACGAGCGAGCTCCGCGAGGTCTCCGAACAGCCTTTGGATGGTGTATAGCCGGGCCGATTTCTCCGGCCGCCGTTGCACAAGTGCAGTGCAACTCGCTCTCATTAACGCCCCCACCCGATCAAGATCTTGTGAATGCGATTGATCGCTTTCTACTCACCGAGACCTACGAAACCCGAGCAGGTGTCAAGGTGCCAGTCAGCGACGACGAATTACGTGCAAACAAGATCCTACGCGAAACGACAAGATTCGTAGGCGATCGTTACGAGTCGGGACTCCTCTGGGAAAACGAAGAGCCGAACCTCCCCGACAACAGCCAGTCTACACTAGCTCGCTTCCTAAAGCTAGAACGAAGACTCATCGCCGACGAAAATCTCGGTAGAAGATACTCCGCGTACTACAAGGGAATGTCGCTGAATTCTGCCCTGCTGAAAGGACCTGACCTGCTAACCAAATTAATTGGTGTGTTGCTACGTTTCCGGCAACATCCGATAGCGTTGAGCGCGGATATCGTTAAGATGTTCCATCAAGTTAGAGTGCGGCTACAAGACGGGCCGGCACTTCGTTTCTTCTATTGCGACCCGGGTATACAGGAACCGCCCTCCGTTTACCAAATGAACGTGCAACCCTTCGGCGCAGTTTGCTCTCCGACAATTTGTGCTCACGTTCTACGTCAAGCAGCCGAAGACGGTGGGATTGATGCAGCCGACGTTACGAACCAAGTAATCGACCATTTCTACGTGGACAACTGGCTGACGTCGTTCCCAACTACCGAAAAACTATTCAGCAAGCGAAAAGGGTGACAAACGTTCTACGTCGTGGAGGATTCGAGCTCGCCCAGTGGGGTTCATCATGCCCGAAGGTTCTGCTGTCGCTGCCTGGCAACCCAGTTTCGTCTATCGACTTAGCGCTACACCGAATGCCCATAGAACGGACGTTGGGCCTCTCACTCGACTACGGTAGCGACTCGTTGGTAGTGAGCGCAAGTATTCAACTGGATGGAGAGACGAAACGTGAAATACTACGAGAAACGTCAAGCGTCTACGACCCATTTGGTTTTCTCTCACCGGTGTTGCTACACGCCAAACTCATCCTGCAAGCTGTATGCAGAAAATCGGTTGGCTGGGACGATCAACTAGACCAGACGACCGTCGATGAATGGCAACATTGGGCCGTCTCCCTCTCGAAGCTAAATCCGCTTTCCGTCCCACGATGTTTCAACCCAGAGCTAGCAAAGGCGCGAGGTGTGGGACTTCATCTGTTTGCTGACGCATCCGAATCAGCGTTTGGTGCCATTGCCTATCTCCGTTTCGACAACCCCGACGGCGTTAACGTGTCATTTGTTATGGCCAAGGCAAGAGTAGCACCTATCAAATATGTTTCCATACCCAGACTTGAGCTGTGTGCAGCATTACTCGCCGCCCGCCCAGCATCAGTGATCAAGTCAGAACTCCGACTGAAAATCGACCAAACCACATTTTGGTCAGATTCGACAACGGTTTTGAGATGGATCAACTCACCACACTATCGGTTTCATATTTACGTCGGAAACCGAATAGGCGAAATATTGGAGCTGTCCGAAAGTAGCCAATGGCGTAACGTCCCTACGGCTCAAAACCCAGCAGATGACGTCAGCCGCGGCGTCACGTCATCCGAATTTTCCATCGAACATCGTTTCTTCACCGGTCCGTCTTTCCTCTACCAGTCACCGCAAAATTGGCCGGCCTTCCCCGATGTAAAACAGGGAATTGACGAAACAGAGGATCCCGAAGTTCGCTGTACGAGATGGGTTGGTGCAATCCTACACGTAAACGATTCCATCGACCAGCTCACCAGGTACATCTCCCGTACCCGTTTTTAGTCGGCGTTGACGGCTACGTCAAACGTTTCATCAGTAACGCTCGTAAAGAAAAAACTCATCGTGAATTCGGCAAATTATCGGAAGCCGAGGTCAAGAATGCGGAAGCGGAATTGTTTAGGCGCGCTCAGATGTCTGCCTTTCCAGAAGATTATAGCAACTTAAAGGAAGGAAAGCAGCTCGATCCTGGTTCAAGCCTAATCACGTTAACGCCATTCATCGATCATCAAGGAGTTTTACGAGTCGGAGGACGTATTGAAAATGCTCCAGCTCCACCTGAAGCTCGCCATCCGATCATACTTCCAGCTGATGAAAAAATCACGAAGCTGCTAATTTATAGTCTCCACCTCGAGTTCGCGCACTCCACTACGGAAAGAACCTTTCACGAATTACGTAAGCTCTATTGGGTTCAACGTGGACGAAAAACGGTGAGAAGAATTATCAGCAAGTGTTTTAAATGCAAGCAACACTACGCAAAGGCACTTTGCCCGATGATGGCCGCCCTTCCGGGTTACCGTCTGAAGCCTTTCTACCCCGCCTTTACACACACCGGAGTAGATTTCTTCGGCCCGTACAACGTAAAGATATTCAGACGGAAAGTGAAACGTTGGGCCTGCTTGTTTACTTGCATGTCATCAAGAGCCGTACACCTGGAAATGGCATACTCTCTTGACACTTCGTCGTTCATCAACTGCATCAGTCGCTTCGAAGATCGCCGTGCAACTCCGCAACATTATCACAGCGATAATGGCACGAACTTTGTTGGAGCTGTGCGTGAATTCTCCGAGTGTCTTCGTCGGATGGAACAGCTAGCCATAAAGGATGGGCGAAAACGAAGAACCGTGACTTGAAGTTTCAATCCACCTGCCGCGCCACATTTTAGTGGAACTTGGGAACGTCTAGTTCAGTCGTCAAAACGTGCCTTAAGATTCGTGCTAAACGAACAAACTCTGACTGACGATACCCTAGTCACCACGTTAATTCAAGTGGAGAAGCTTCTCAACGGCCGCCCGTTAACGTATGTAAGCGTAAACCCGGCGGATCCCGAACCCATCACGCCAAATCATCTTCTCCTTGGACACGAAAATCCGTACGTACCCTTCGACATGTTCAACGAAAACGACATGACGACCAAAAGGAAGAACCGCATCGCTCAGTACCTCACGGATTGTTTCTGGAGACGTTGGATGAGGGAATATCTGCCCAGCCTAACGGAACGACGGAAATGGCTATATGGACAAAAGAACCTCAACGTTGGCGACATCGTGATCGTTATCGAGCCAGATACACCTCGTGGAGAATGGCCAATCGCTCGTGTCGTCAAGGTGTTTACTGGCCCAGATGGCGTAGTCCGTTCCGCAATCGTGCGCCTACGTTCGGCCACCAAAACCTCCGAACTTCATCGCCCAGCTGTGAAACTCTGCTTATTGGAGTCTTGGGATACGGATGGTGCGTCCGCTTACGAACGCAGGGCCGGCTATGTTCCGAATCCTACAGCCCCGAAATAGTTAGAAGAGGCTTTATCGCAAACGGTATTGTGCCATAGGCGAGAACGGAGGCAGGGGAACGTAGACGACGCAACGAAGAGGGAAGATCACCCTTTCGCAAGAACAATTAGAGACAAGAATTCGCCAGTTACAGTCGCGTCACTCGTTTTCCCGTAAAATATTGTAACTTGTAAAATATCAGTATTGAGTTAACGTGCCCGTAAAATAAATACAGAGTGCGAAATTAACTACAACGTCAAAGTCAGTACGTATCGATAACAATATCCTTATTATATGTGATTGGGGCGTTATTGGGATATCCGTTAATTGATATTTCTATGAGATACAGACAGGGACATACAATTTACTTCCAAAAAACTATATTCATTTGATATCTTTCTATGATGTCCTCAAGTGCGGACATTAGGAAATCTGTATGATGTCCATCGTACGTCGAAACGGCTGTCCAGCTCGGATGAGTAGGACCTCTCAGGGATGTACCTGTGACGGCGGAGTGCTAGTAGGGGATTGCAGAAGTATGTTTTTGAACGACTCGTGTTACATCACAACAAGAAATTGAAAGTTGTACAGTTCAAAGTCCCGTACAAGATCAATCCACCATAGAAAACTATGCCATCAATGTCACTCAAGTTGAACAATATACACAACATGAATCCACCATAGAAGACAGTTGTATCAGTGTTACTGAAACATGCCATGATGCTAGTGCTGAACTTTATTCATCATCTGATTGTACTGAACGTGAAAACCGGTTGAGTGACACCGACTCTTACCTGGAACTTTATGACAACTTGAGCATTAGTGATGAGGAAATCTGTGACTCAAAAATTGGCAAACAACATTACATCAATGATGAAACAATTGATGATCAAGACGGAGTTTAGGAAGAAGACAACTCACTGGATGAAGATAAAAGAAAAGAAGCTTTTTCGAAGAGTTCTATTGCAAAATGGGTAATTGAATGTAACATTCCGAGATGTCACGTCAGCAATCTTCTCCGACTTAAATTAAAGACTTAAATTAGACGGTGGGCTATCATTTCTTCCACTGGATAGCCGAACTCTACTAAAAACAATGAGGATAAAGCCTATTGTCCGATTGGAATCTCCTGGCCAATATGCCCATTTTGGGCTTGTTAATGGCTTACTTTCTTTATTGTCCTACCATAAAGTCGATGACACGGTAACAGAAATACGAATTATTATTCACATTGATGGAATTCCCATTGCAAAAAGTAGCGGTAGCCAATTTTGGCCCATTCTTTGCTCGATTTATGGCTACCAAACTGTGGTAGTCGTCGGTATATTTCATGAACTGAAGAAGCCCGAAGACGTCAACGAGTTCCTTTTAGACTTTGTGGCTGAAGCAAAAACTGTTCTCGAAGATGGGTTAAAATATGGTGGTAAAGTTATTGTCGTTCAATCGCTGCTCTCGTGTGTGACGCCCCAGCAAGGTGTTTAGTGACCAATGTAGTTTCACACAATGCCTACTATGGTTGTCATAAATGCACTACTGTAGGAGTTTGGATACGAAATACCCTGCCAGCCAACTACGGAGGACGAGTTACATTTCCTGGAATAAATGATAGTCTTCAGAGTAATGAATCCTTCCGTTCGCGTTCCCAGCCACGTCATCACAATCAGAAAGGAAGATCAATAATTGAGCAATTGCCCTTTGATCTTGTTAAAGCGGTCCCGGTTGATTATATGCACAACGTCTGCTTTGGCGTTCAAGAAAAATTGCTACAAACCTGGATTTCTGGAAAAATGGATGGGACGAGAATATCGAAGGAGCAATTAAAATTAGTTTCTGATTTCCTAGTATACATCAAGAAATACGTCTTGGTTGAATTTCCGAGAAAAACGAGAACTCTAGACGATTTCAAGCACTTGAAGGCTGCTGAGCACCGAAATCACTTGCTTTACTTCCTTCCCATCGCTCTCCAAGGGGTTCTTCCCCAAAACATGTACGACCATTACATGTTATTTCACGTAGCCATCAAGATACTGACAAGCTCGAACCACTGTCAAACCTATGCAAGCTATGCCGAGATCCTTCTGAAGAAATTCGTCCGTGATTGCGTTACAATTTATGGAAGAAAATTTATCACCTATAACGCCCACAATTTGATCCACCTTCCGGGCGACATAAAAGAAATTGGTTGTCTCGATAGCTACAGTGCTTTCCCGTTTGACAACAAGCTTCAGTCAATAAAAAATGTATTGAGGACTAGTGCGAATCCATTGGCACAAGTGGTCAGGCGTATAAAGGAGATTGAAGATATTGCGATTGATGGTTTCGCTGCGCCCATGTCAACAGACATTATTTGTTCAGGTTTACATACCAACGGACCAACTCATCCGAATTTCAAAGGTTATGAGTATAACTTTATGAAGCTCCAAAATTGGAAAATCGGTACGAAACGACCAAATCACTGCATTTTTTTGAAAAACGGAAATGTAGCTTTGGTAAAAAACATTCTAAAAACTTTGAACGGTCAAATTTCGATCCTTGTGCAAAAATATGTGAAATGTGAACATCTTTATCTTTCTCCTAGGTCTTCCAAAGATTTTCAAGAACTTGTGGTATCTGAATTAAGTGAAGAATGTGAATTAACTTCTGTGGATGGATTGCTTGCAAAGCGATTCGATTTCCGATGACACAACCTAAAAACGGGAAATATTTTGTAACACCTCTTCTCATGTCATAGTTGTAAATGAGGCCCACCCTCATGTTTAATAAATAATTCATAAATTGTTGTTGGTTTTCAATAATCTATTTAAATAATGCGATTATAGTAGTAGAGTCGAGTTATCCGTAAGCGATTGCGGTAATAGAAATGTAATATTGGCAACGCTGCCTGATTGTTGAGAAAAATTTTGCAAAGTCCTTGTCGTACTCGTCCGTCTATTGGACATATTTTCGTGGACGTCTTATTAAAAGTAAAATCCGTCTCTCCATAGGACAGACAATACGCGTCCGGTTTCGAATCTGAAATGGATGTCCCTGCGGATCATTTACGTACATTCCCTGGATATACAGATAAAGACGGCTTACTGCCGTCGTAAACATGTCATCCATAGGATGTCCCATTTGCGTCATGGACGGGACGGATCTATTTAGGAGATCGCGACGCCTATAGGATGGACGCTGGATAGGAGTGTGCTACCAGGGTTGCTTTTGGTAAATGAACAATACGTCTAGTGTCGTTGTATAACGCTTTTAGGCATGATTCACTTCTACGACAAATTCTTTATTTAGCCAAACAACGGCATCTTACGTATAGATACAGCAATGTTGTTTCATTTTCCTTCATCGTTTTATTTTATTACAACCCAGCTCGAGACTAAGATGCTTTTATTTTCATGTACAGATTTGTACAATCAAACGCTGTTCAGTTTAATAAGAAAATTGACATTTGCGAACATCGGATTTAAACCTGTGTCGTTCATGATTTGTGTTGGCGTACCATGGCTTGCCATTAATTGTTTTCTCTGTGTAACATTCACTTCAGTGTTGCACAAACAGCTGCATTTTTTTTTCGATGGACTTCAGCTACGCCGAAAAGTTTTGTCATGGCTTTAATCAACACCTTCCCTCGTTTTATGCAAAAGCAGTTTAAAATGTGCAGGATTCTCTACATGGTGTAGTTGATTGACTGAAAGGCAGGGGATCTTCATATCTACTCAAACATTGTCATAGGGGTTGTTGTAGGACAACTCACTGAACAGATTCTGCCAACGGACGGTGTTTGACAAGGCGGCCCATTAAGCAGCATGGTTTGTAACCTGGCAACTGAACCCATCGTTCGGACAGTAAAATACAACAACGCCAGCGTCCTCGCCTTCCAAACTCGAAACTCAACCACCGTATATGCGGACGACATCGCAATCGTAGGAACGTTGATTGGGGAACGAAATCGAGAACGAAATGAACTCTCAATGCCATAGGGAACAGGGCAATCTTGCTAGGCTTGAAGTTTAATCCAGGTAAGTGCACGTCCTCAACACTTGTTAATGGTAATGTAAATCTGTTACAGAAAATCGGCTGAAAATCTGAGACGCCGAAATCAGACCCCTCACCGAAGATGAGCAAGAGGAAACCTAGGAATACTCCTTGGCCCGACTTACCGTCCGACAAGCCACTTCGTTACTCTGTAACTCAAACAAAACCGCAGACTCTGACATAGCTCTACGGCAAAAACTAGAAGTTTACAGGAGTTCACCCTTACTGTCAATGTCTCACCATCTGGCGTCTGGAAGGGTTGAAAGGAGTGCTTACTTTTACGTCGATGTCGGATGCCGAGTTAGAGTAGCCATTGTTCTAATCTCCTCTAACACAGCTTTCTTCTATGCAAACACAAAATCTGGGGGACTAGAAATGCTTCCTTTGACCGAAGAGGCCGATATCTGGACCCTAGTTCAAGCGATACAACTCCTGGACAGGGAGGACGAGACCGTCAGCGATGTGGCTATGGCACAACTTAAGGGGACAACAAGACTAGGATACGAGAGACGAGAAGTACCATTACCTATTCCAGTTAGCGAATACTTGGCAAGATCGACGGAGAAAGGTCTTGATGCCATAAGACACGGAAGGGCATCCTCTGAAAGCGGTTAGAGGACTTCGAACTGAACTACGAAGAAAATGGATATCTAGTTTACTGTCGGAGCAACAAGGGAAATTGAAAACAACAGACCATGTCGTCTTTTGTTGCTAAGTCAATTTAGCCCTCTCGATTAATAGACATAATTTTATATTAGATCTTTTGGTGGCATAAGCTGAGGCACACGGCCACTCCGTTCCGGAAGAAAGTTTTAGTTAACTAGTAGCTATGTTGATAATAATTGTTGCAACACGTATAGGATCTCAATTGCTCGTTTTGGACCCCCCTTCCCCATTTTAAAAATCGAAGTTCAATTATTACCTCCCAGCTGTAGGTTGAAATAAGAAGCAAAGAGCAGCCACATTAACGATTGCCTTTCTGAAGCTATTTTGAGGACAGGACCTTACAAACCGATATGCATGAAACAAACAATTTAATAAATTTTTTTCTTTTTCCTGCAGCATATTCTAGATTTTACATGGTCGGCACAAGATAAACAGGTTGACTGTTAAATGCGAACTCTACCATAACGAAGTGGAAGCTACCCAATTTGAAATTGCCCCTGTTTACTCCAGGGCAATTATAGTTGTACGAGATTATACGATTCGATTTGAACTGTGTTGACCATTGTATTGATAGCTGTTGGATTAGCCTGGATAAGCTTGCCGTCGTTTCCTCAGACCATTTATTAATAACAAAGGTAGGGAGGGAGAGGCGGCCAAACAAACAATTGGGGAAATAACACATTGAAACAATAATTCCGACTTCTTAAGCGGCTTGGATTTTCCAAGGTATCCATGAGGGCTGCCTGGCCCTTAGTCTCCTCGACCACGATATCCTCGGCCTTTTCCTCGGTAAAAACTGTTATTGCTGGACGATCTGCTTGAAAGGGGGAAAAATATTGTTTATTATTAAGGAATTACAATGTTTATTTCGGTGCTCCCTAAAAGGATCCTTTGAACAATAGATTATTTGAACTATAAAGTGGCGGATGGGAGGTATCGTTACAGTTCAAATCGATACGTATAATCTCGTACACTTATAATTGTCCTGGCGTACTGTACCGTACTGGGACAATTGCAAATTATACATCTCGATTTACTAATCAATTTGAACTGTGATTTTAAAAGCCACAAAAGTAAATACCCACATCAACTTACGACCATTTTGGCTCCTACCCTTTCATTATTAAACAGGATGCAGTTTTCTTTACAGGCGTTTAAATAAACGCATGCGAACTTTGCTAGAAACGGGAGCAGATTAAATACCCATTCTGCTGGTGTTTCCATCTTGCTGAAGGAGGATTCCGACCAGTGATGGGTCCGTCGCTACTTCACGATGATGAAACTTTCTAAATTTGGACGTGGAAGGCCAGTGACCCGTGAGCAAGACCGTGTCAACTGAGAGTCCTGCTGCGATTGCCTTCAAATCCGCGGCTCACCGTGTCGAGTGGGCTGAGAAAATGTTTTTGTCGATGCCTGCCTCTCTCAAGACTTGCTTGATCCAGCCGGATATGTCATGCTCTTGACCGAATTGTGCTGACCTACCGAGCTGATGAACAGCAAGCTTCGTTATAAGGGCCTCTGAACACCTTTGTTTCATTGTGTGCGCTCGTATGCACGGAACAGGGTCCAGCAGTTCATCATCCAGCCTTTCTAATGAAAAGGACTGCAGTGACCCTGATTTCTGGGCCTTGCGGAGTCTGCTGAAGGCAAAGGAGACTCTTTTTTCCGTGAAAACTATAACTTTTAATTTACTGACGCCAAGTCCGACGCTTGAAATATAGCAGCCAGAGCCAAGAGTGTCGCCAATTTTGACGCCAATTCGCTTAGTGAGAGAGACGCATTTTCTTGGCATTTGAGGTGTGACACCACTGTATCGACATCCCAAACGGGGTAATACTTCGCTGCTGGTGGTTTCATTTTATAAATCCCTTTCATTAACAATAAAATTTTGGGGGTGGGCCACTGGGAAGCCTTTGACTTTTTCTAGTGTGGAAGACAAGGCGGATCTATAAACATTGACCGTACTGTATGATTTCGATCTGGATTGTTCCGCCAAAAAGGCCGTTACATAGATTAAATCATTGGACATGGGATCTGAACCATTTCCCATACACCAATCTTACCAACTTCGCCAGGCACTATCGTACGCGCTGGTCCTATTTGTTCTGATGGCCCCCACGAATAGCTCCACTACCTCTTTCGAAAATCCCTGCTCTCCGAAGATTGCCCTGACAACTTCCAGGTGACTAATCGGAAACTGGGGACGCTACAAAGCAGATTCTTCTCTCCCTTGACCGACTTCATAAGCCCTGGGCTCGATCTCGAGACCCAAGGGAAATCGCATGCCATGCTCATCAGCGTCGGGAACCATGGCTGAGCCGGTCAAAGTGGGCAGACTAACACAATCGACGCTTCTTCCTTCTGTGTTTTCGACAGGCAATCCCAAATGACCGCAAAAGGTGGGAACGTAGATGCACCTGTCAGCTGCCCCTAATTCAGTGAAAACGTATCTAATGCCCGGGATCCGGTTTGCGGGCTCCAAAGCACAAATTTCGCAAGCTGCCTCTTAAATGGATTTGCAAACAGGTCGACCGAGAAATCCCAAACTCCCCGAAGAGCCTGAAATAGCCTTGGATCTAGTTTCCAGTGGCTCAAGTCGATTCTCCTTCTCCTCCCCTGTCTGCGATAACGTTCAAAAGGCCCGGTAAATGATGAGCCCTTAATTTAGCATTTCGCTACTTACACTAGCGCGCGACCTGTATAACTAGACGCGCCAATGATTCGGAATGCGTCCCCCCGTTCTTATTAATATACGCAAATGCCGTTGTATTGTTCAGTCTGAGCTCGACAGTGTAGTTCTTTTCAAATGTGACGAATGACCTAAGTGCATTAAAGGCGCCCAACAGTTCCAGCTCATTGATGTGGTGACTCGCCTCCTCGAGTGACCAAGTCATACCGGTGCGGAGACCGGTAGGGCCACACTCCACCTCCCAACCGGAGAGCGACGCATCGGCACAGATTGACATCATCGGATCTGGCTCAAAAATAGACTGGCCCCGGGAAGCAGCCAGATTTTTCGCCTATCACTCTAACTCCTCTTTTGCTGGTCGGGAAAGGGAAACCCTCGACTTCAGGTCCCCAGCCCCCCCCCCCCGTTCAGAGGCTTGATTGTATTCTTCCTAACGGGCATCTATGGCTTCCACCTGGTTATCACCAGCATTCACAACGTCGTCATCATTATTAGATCAGTTGCTTTCTTGGTCGAATGTGCACGAACGAGCTTAGCCGAAATAAAGGATCTGACTTTCTAGGGGGAGATATCAACATGGTGTTGACTTTTCCAGAAAGAAGTAGTAAAATCTGCAAAAAAGATTCGTCAATTACTATAAATAATTGTAGGTTTTAACAATGTTGATTATGATGAACAAGTAATTGTAATGGCTTCAACTGCGTCAGCAGGTGATTTTGGTTTTGCGGTCTTATTTAGAAAAATAAATAAGAAAACTTTGAAAAATTTGAAAGCATTTTCATTAAAGAATATCAAACTAAGCATTCTATGAAATTTTCACTTTTTCCTACAATCATCATTTTTTAGTTCAGTGGCTTTCTTGGTCGAATGTTCACGAAGGATTGAGCTATCGAGGATTTGACTTTCTAAGGGCTCTTGTCACTGGGGCTCTTACGGCTCGATATTGAATTAATCGAGGATTCCCGATACCACAATCCTTTGAAAATAGAGCTAACGGTCTTATTTAGATAATTCAATAAGAAAACACTGAAGTTGAAAGCCATTTCATAAAAAATATCAAACGTATCTAAGTATTAAAAAATGTTTACCTTTTCCCACATTTCGCATACGAAGGTGTTGAATTGTTTGATCATCCGTGCTATGCGCAAATACGCAATGTAGGATTCTCCACTTGTATACGATTCTTGATGAAAGGGTCTTACACCCAGATCTTCAAAATATTTTTAAAATTGATATAGTAGATGAAATTGATAACCATCTTTGAACATACATGTAAATTTATACCTTCATCGATTTTCTCAATGGCAACATTAGTTATCTTTTCGATATGTAGAATTTCTTGCAGTGCTTCAATATAAGGAGTATTGTAAGGATTGTGCTGCTCACTGATAGTATTTTTAACATTGGTATTCCTGGTTGATGATTTATTTGATGGTAATACTGAGGATTTGTCTGTGAAAATAAGATGATTAGAAACCTACTTAGAAGTCACACGTTGATAAATTCTCATTATTAGCATACCATGCTATTAGCCTTATAAAAGTTAGATATGTCAGGGTGACCTCATGTTCAAAATAGCACTTCGAGGCTCTGAAATAATCTTTTTGTCAGCTGCAGAAGCATTAACATATTACAACCAAATTCTAGGTTTTATACAATAATGATAATACATTATTTTACCACTGAAGCTTAAATAACTACCTTCAATGTTAGCTTCCTGGGAATACTTATCGATTCAATGGCTCCAATGCCTACATTTTTGTCGTCGACGAAATCAAAAAGGCAGTGAATGGCATCACAAGGGAGTTCTTTGTCATTTCAACAATAAAACTTTAAACAATTGGGTAGCCAGTAAATATAATTAAACACGTTAACCACGCTATTTTCAGCAGGTCGTCGCAGATTCCCAGCTATAAAACAACTTTTTGCTCGTATTTTGCGGTTGTATAGCAACTACTTCCTGCGTAAAAACCTGAAGTTTCTTCTAACTAAAACTTGCAATATCCGAAAAAAGGCGATAAAGGCGGATAACTTTATACTTATAACATGGTCTATGAACCCTGGTTCGATCACGAGAAGCGCCAGCCCTCTCGGCAACGGGAGAAAAGCATGCGACCTTCGAAGAGATAGTGGTTAGGTGTGGCCTGAATTTGCTCTTTTGAATCAGCGCGCCAAGCGGGCAAAATAACCCCATCAAAGAACAACCAATCACTGAATGCCCTCCGTGGCTGGTTCTTCCCACGACACACCCGCTTGGCAATTGCGACACACCCGCGTTCTTCGAAGGTTACTTGCTGGTCTCCCTTTGCCAAGGTGGTCTCTCTTTGTCAAGCGGACTGGCGTTTCTCGTGATAGAAACAGGGTTCTTAGATTATGATTATAGGTATAGTAAATATGACACATGAAGAGTTTCTTAGCCAGATTTATTATCAATATTCATTAGCCAGATTCTACAGAATTAGATAGAGCAGTTTCAATGTAACTGTGAATGTGAACACTAGGCTTCAGCACCAAGACACATATTTTAACTATATCTTTGCGATGGAAACAACAAAAAACTTTGAATGTCTAATGAGCCAAATACTTTGAGCAGGTAATTTGTTAAAAACAATTCAAGAAACAGGCAGAGACAAACAGGTAACGCTAGATATAGTACCTATATATCGTCCAATGACAAAAGGATGGTTATGAAGGTCCAAAGAGTTATAGAATGAAATATTGAAATATAGAAGAAATATAGAATGAATGAAATGATGAAAAATTTGCCGGCGTTCATAAAAGCACAGTCATTCAATCTTTTGGAGGAACGCATCTAGTTTATAATAGAAATTATTCCGTGATTTCCGGGAATCTATTATACGTATGATATGATTCCGTACTTTTGAAATCACGTAGAGTGTTCTTTATATAATTTGAAAGGGCGATTTCGTAATCTAAGCTTGTTTTATACTTCCTCTGACGACCCAGCAATTTAATTCCACAGGACGTCACATGAAAACAGTCCTCTTCTTCTTCATCCATATGAACCGGAATATGTGACATGTGAGAAGTTTTGCTACGTTGTAAGGTAAATGATTTCGAGACAAAATCACCATTGCTTCTGTGAAAATCACATTTCGTGAACGAAAGGAATGGGCCATTGGCAAAAGAGTGTGTTCCGTTAATTAACGCCACCAGATGTCCGTTGAACCATTTCAGGATAAAATGAAGTCGTCCATAGGCATCTCAAATTAATAACACTTTGACCTATGAGTCAATAGATGCATATTAAATCGAGTATGTTTTTCCCCGTGTAGTACAGCAGCTTGGAGTAGGAAATGCCGGAAAAAAACTATCCGGTTCTTTCTTTCACACTTTCCAGTGACACATTTTCTTGGAGCAATACTCAAAGACCGTAAACTAAAAAAAAACGACGGTAGATTTCTTCTGGAAACAGGCCTTCTAGGAAAGAAAAATAATAACGTTTAAAGGTTCTCATTCAGCCTCCTTCCATAGAGTGATTTCTTCTATTGAACGTTATGTACGGGTTACTTCGTCTATTGGTTTCACTCTAAGGATACTTTCATTAAGTAGTACCCGCTTTAGACTGTCAAAATACCACGGCTCAATGGAGTGGGAAGTATTGGTCCAAAGGCTAATAAGCACCTTGATGACACACTGATATATACCATGACGGTAGTTTGGAACTTGTGCCTTAATATAGTCAAAATTTGCCATGAGGGGCGACGGTTCTTTGATTCCATTAACAATTTTACCATTAAGAAGCACAATCTAAAAAAATTCACGATTTTTATGAGAAAGTTTGATGATGTTCACTTAAACTGTAAACTACATCAAGATCGTCGTTATACTGTTCCGGCGATCGAATACAAAAAAAGTAAAGCCATCGATCAATCGTCAGAATGCAAACATTATTCGCATCCACTTTCACCATTAAAATGAATACGATTTAAAAACCCTGTTCGAGCCATAATAATGTGTCTGTTGCCAATACAACTGGATTTACTAAAAATCTGAATCCACCACAATAATTCCCGAATTTTGAAGTTGTCCTATTTCTTTTAAAGCTGCCTCGAGAAATGGGATTCTCTGTGGCAAGTGCCATTAAAATCATATTTTGATTTCATGTTCACAGATTCATATTTTCTAGAGCGATATGGTGTTTCGTTTATCACGGTCTTAAGCGGCTGAAAGTTAAATTTGCAACATCTAAAACACTGGGCTCAATCAACACGTTCGAATCCGATTCTTGGTGAACATTTTCCATGTAGCAGCTAAACTGAAGACCTCCCCGAGTCATTTAAAAGTTTCCTAATTTATATACCCTCTACCTAAAAGCTGTGAGACCCAAATTTTCTCGAGAAAACACCATCGCCCTAGTGGCACAAGCGGGCATCATGATTTTTTCTCAAGAAGTTTGAGGGTGTCAGCTTTGAGGTGTAGACAAGGATTTTTTAATTTTGTTAAATTAGGAAATATTCATCTTGCTTCAATAGAATAAAGAATGGCATTTCCTTTAACACAAAAAAATGATTTTTTTTTCAAAGTATTTTATTTAAATTTTGAAAAACACGGTTTTAACATTGGCGCTTATGGGGGGAAAGGGTATGTACTCTGGTGGGTGTTACTCCTACATTTTTTTAATGTACACAAATTTGATAGCGTTACTTTTCACCTGGTAGAAGAAGAAAGAAAAAAATTTCTAGCTCTAACGGTTAAAAAGATATTTAAGTTTTCCTTACACACGTATTGCTATAAGAATGCATTGAAAACGGGGAAAGTGTTCTTCATCATTTGGTGGATACTTTATATATATATATATGTAATAAGCAGATTCATAGCAAAAATAGTTAGCTAATAGCTAAATTATCACTAATAAAAATAATCTGCTGTGTAGCAACACAAAAAATGCTATTTTAAGCCACAAAAAAACATCTAACCGTGTAAAGGATATACTTGGCGCCAAAAAAAAACAACCACAGCATCCATAAAACATGCTGAAAGCTATTTGTTTGAAAGCTAAGCCAGGATAAAGCAGTTCTATCCCGCGCTGTCACCCACAGCTGTACGGGGAGTGGAAGCTGCCAACAGTAAGTAGCAAAATGAGTTAAAGAAGAAGTACAATAGAGTGTGTGGGAAAGGAAGCGAATAAATGGGAAAAGGAAATAAAAATGCAATAAAAAAAAGAAAATTTATTCACTGCTGTATGTTATTATTCTTTGATAATACGCATATTAAAATCAAATGTTACATTAATAATTGGTTAATTAATTAAAGTTTTTTTTCTTTCCTCGCCGATTTTTTTTATCCTCTTCTCTTCTGTTATGCCAAGTTATTCGAGTCCATCTTTTACCGATTCGAACTTCGAAGCAACTCACGCACTCAAATCTCAAATCTCTGAATTTTGGTCTACTGAATGCGATGAAATTCATCCTGCAACACAACGAACAAAGAAACGAAATCTTAATCATTAGTGACTCAAGCTCAGTCAACCAAGCACTCAACTCACCAGTAAATTTGAATCACACGGTCATTCCATAGTGCACACAGCAGTGGCCTTAAGAAATGTAAGAACCACATCCACGAGGCACTGCCATGTGGGAATCGAAGGGAATAAAAACGCAGACAAACTGGCATCAAAAGAACCCTCAAGTAATAAACCTGCCAACACACTGTCAGTAGACTAAAATATTTGCTAATTCAGAAAGTACCTACAAGCCAAACATGTAGAAGAATTTATAAAGCCAAAAAAGACAATGAAAAACCAAACTTGCAACTTAGAATAAATACCGGACTACACAGCTGGCACAACCATAAGTCAAGGAAGATTACACCTTCAGAATACGCAAAGGATAAGACAGGCAATGGCTTCTGGTCAAAATTCAACAACGCCATCGACCCAATATGCATAGACTGCGAAGAAGAAGAAGAAGATATAAATCATGCCATACTCGAATGTCCCAACAAGCTTCCACAAAAAAGGAAAATCGTTAGTTACTTCAACACCCACAACAAAAATGTGATCTAACCTCTTGGGTCTCAATCCAAACCTCAACAGCAAGACACAGTTCGAAATCATCAGGGGTGAAATTCTGAACAAAGGTGTAAGTCTAGCAAAATACTTGACTTAAAGGCGGTTAAGTCAAGCCAGTGAAAGTATAAGTATGTTTTGAAGTATAATTATTTTGAAGTATACTTTAAGTCAAATTCTGAAAGATGAACAACGGAATACTTATTCTGGCTTGACTTAAAAGATCGATACTGAACTTAAGTAGATTTGTAGGTGGGCGGAGTTCTCTTCAGACAATGGTAACGACCGTTAGTGGCCAAAAAGCAGCAGAAGACAGCATTTCCAAAACAAAAATTATTCAATGTCGTGTTAAAAATGGCTCCAACAAATGTAAAGAAAGCTCTTGTAGAAAAAGACACATGTGGGCCGAAAAAGAAACAAATATTCTTGTAGACAACTTCATTTTGAAAAAGGTATGTAAACTTACCCAACTATAGATGTTAAATCTTGTATCTATGTAATCTATGTAATAGATGTTAAATCTGCATAAAATATGTTTTAGGATATCATCATGGTATCTTACAGTGCTACTGTCACAAAAGAATCCAAAAAGGCAGCAGGGAAATACATAGTTGAAGTCATCTACCTTGTATGCCCCGATGGCAATCCAAGGAGTGTGGAAGAAGTTTAAAAAAATTGGAACAATCTCAAGACAGCAGCAATGAAAGAGATTGCAGCCCATTGTGAATCAGTGACTGGCACAGGTAATTGGTTCTTAAATCACTAATTAAATGTTGTTAAATCAGTTTTGTTATTCAGGTGGAGGACCATGTTTTGAACTGAAGGCTGTATACAACAAAATGTATACACAATTGTTTAAAAATGGCAATCCCAGTTTTGCTGGTGTAGAAATTCCGGATAGCATTGACTCAGAAACTGTCAGACTATCTAGTATTTAAGAATCTTCTGCTGGTGATTTACAGCTATTGGTGTAAGATGCAGAGATTGGAAACCAGCAGAGAGGATTTGTCAAATACTCCAGGCCCCTCAACACCGTTTCCAAGCGATCAACCAAGCACGACTTTGTTGAAAGTGATTTTGATTCTGGCAATTCACCACCGGCTTGTACATCCCTTCAACTTGGACTTACACTCCGTCGTCATCAAGGACTAAGGATGCGTATTCGCGTCAAATTTCTGTTGAACAAGGTTTGGTCGACTACCGTTTTCTCGTCAACTGCCACTAGATGGTAGAACTTGATGTTCGTTCAACCTCCATTTCTGCGACACGCTGAAATGAAGGTTGAACTTGAAAAGATAAACTTCAACGGTGATCCAGACCACCGTTGATCGTCTGTTCAACTCCAACTGATATTTATCACCACCCTGTTTGTAGGGTAATCTGTAATAAATAAATTGGGCAACGCTGATTGTTACCATTGTTTTTCAGTTTTACTCTTTGATAATTTCTTACGTTAGCCATGATTGACAAATATTGAAAATGGGAAGTAAAAGTGCTTGTAGTGAAACATTTTCGAATAATTGTGATAAAAAAGAATGCTGGAATAGTGGGAAGAGGGCTTCCCAATTATTAATTTATTTTGAAGCAACGGAGTTGTTTCTGAGTATGTCTTTTATATCACTTTCAACTTTCTACAAGTTTTAATTATAATTCTAAAGAAATGTTTATTTAGATTTTGGTGAAAAAGAAGTGGTGTGTCTTGAAGGACAGTAAAACAAGTAAAAAGCAAGTGTGGGATGATATTGCTATTGGCCTTGATGAATAGGGCTTTCTAGTACGAGGTGAAGATAAAGGAGTCACTTGTAAAACCAAATGTGAAAACCTTCGCAGATCTTATCGATGTTACATCTCAAAATTCAGCCAGACTGGTAGTTGTGCCAGTGATACTAATAAGAAGCCAAAACATTTTGACCAGTTGGAAGAAATTCTTGGTTTGTCTTTTACTAAATGTATTTACATTAAAGCATTCTTCTAATTACATCAATAATTTTATTATGGGAGAAGAACCATTCTTATCGTCCACCATTCATTAGTGATTCTTTCAATAAAAAACAAAATCCACCAAAATTCAAAGACACTGCCAATAAAAAAGAGTGCAAACGCACTCACAAGATTCACCAACTGCTTTTCAAATGGAAGATTCAGTTCGATTGAACTTATCTACCAGTAATCGTATGGCACCTTGATTGCCCAAGTACTGTAAATTTATAAACAATATCAATGATCCAAAAATCATTGGATCACATCCCCCATGGAAAGCAATTTCAGACCTGAAGTTTTCATCTTGTAAATAAGATAAAACATAAAAGAACGTTGTACGAGTAATCCTGAAGTGCCTGAAGAAGTCATTATCTGAATATAACGGGATAACATTCAGATAACCAACTTATCTTTGAATTAATAACTTATCTTAATAACTTATCTTAATTGAAGTAATAACAGCCAAAGATGTCTTATCTTCTTCTTCACAGGCGATCATCAGAATCACCTCCTTCTGTGCTTGAGAAACAGAAACAGGCATATAATCCTTTGATTAGTAGTCATTTCTGTTGTTTATTATGCGCAATCCAATGTACCAGTATCAGAAGAAGCTTCCCCATCCCTTTCTCATTCCGTTTTGTCTTCCTTTTTCGTCTGCTCGCTCTGCTATATAAAAGTAGTATCTTGCGTATGCTTCTCTCTCTGACTGTCATCACTGACAATACAAGGAGCGTAGTACAAGTGCACTTTCGTTTGTTCTAATTTATCAGGTTATGGGCCCAGATACAGGCAAGTCTGTTTAAACCATTTTGTGTTTCATTACTGTCCATAATTTGTTGGCGTGTGTCGTTTGTGGATTCTTGGAAACTTCCCACTCACGTGGGCACAGAGTCACGACCACGAACATTTTTTGTCCTCAGTATCAATAAGCACATGTTAAGTTTTGTGACAAGCCTGCCCTGATAGTGCATTGTAATGTCTAGCCACGTAATAATTTTGTCCTCAAAGGATGTCAGTCATGTTGCCAAGTTCGATGGCACAAATTTTCCTTTCTGGAAGTTTCAAATTTGTCTCGTGCTTGAACAGTACGGCCTTTTGCCCATTGTATTTGGAGACGAGATCAAACCCGCCCCACTCATAGTAACTGATGCAAATGGTGTGTCGACGAACAATAATGAATAAATTAAAGCATTGTGTCAAAAGGACAATGCTGCCAGAAATGGTATCGTGGCTTCCCTGGAGTTGGACCGACAAAGGTCGTTGATTAATTGCAAAACTGCAAATGAAATGTGGAAAAGACTATCCAGTCAATACGAGCAAGCTGCCCAAGAAAACCAGCATTCACTCATTCAGCGATTCTACGAGTACCAGTATGATAAAGACAAGAGTGTAATGGATCATGTTACTGCTGTTGAAACTTTCGCAAGACAGCTGTCAGATATTGGTTCGCCTCTGACTGAACCTCAAATAATAACCAAAATCCTTTGTACACTTCCTCCTAGTTTTCGAACAGTTATCTCAGCATGGGAAAATCTGGAAGACAAGATGAAGACCATGGATCGATTGACAAACCGGCTCATAAAGGAAGAAGAGGTGAACAAGAGGTTTGGAGGAGAAGTAGCTAAGGCTGACGCTGCATTCTTTGCAAAGCAAGGTGGATCATCAGTAAATCAAGCAAGTAAAACAAGAAGGAACCTCACATGCACATATTGCGGACGCAAAGGTCATACCGAAGAGAGATGTTGGGACAAAGCGAAGGACCAAGAGAAACAAGTAAACGGGACTCAAGCCAAATTTGCCCGTGGAAGGCCAGTTCAAGAAAGAAGCCCAGTGCAAGAATCTTGGTCGAGTGACTACGCTTTTCGCTCCGTCTCGCTCCTCTCTCGCAAGGCTAGCCAGTCAGATGGGTGTTGGTACGCCGATTCTGGAGCATCCCAGCATATGACGGACCAGAAATGGGCTTTCCTGCAATTTCAACACATCAAACCTGGGACGTGGCCGGTAACAGGAATCGGAAAGGATCGGCAACCATTACAAGTACATGGTTTCGGCACAGTTCCAGTCATTGGTGAGGTAGAAGGAAAGCAGCTAAATGGAGTCCTGCAAGAAGTACTGTACGTCCCAAACCTTGGGGTAAACCTTTTCAGCATCAGATCGGCCACCAGAAACGGCTATAGTGTCACTTTCTCTGGAGGAAATGTGAAGATCTTCAAAGGCGACAAAGTGCTGGCCGTCGGTTCAGCTGAAACCAATAATCTGTATTTGCTTGATGTGTTCACTTGTCATAGCAAATTTAGCAGCTGTCTTACACCAAAAGCAACTGGAAAGCCACTGGAATCTATCGCAGCTCTTGCAAAATCAAAACCGAATTCCATTCAAGTATGGCATCGTCGTCTTGGCCATGTCTGTGAGGCAACGATCAAGAAAATGGCAGCCAATGCGATGGTTGATGGTCTGGAAATCAGCAAAGGAGAACTACTGGACACCTTTTGTGAAGGCTGTGTACTTGGCAAACAGCATCGTCTATCTTTCCCGACATCCGGCCGAACACGAGCGAAGAAAGTTGGTGAGTTAATCCATTCGGACGTTTGCGGACCAGTTTCTATCCTGTCTCCTGGTGGCGCCAAGTACTTTGTCACTTTCAAAGATGATTTTAGTGGCTACTGCGTCATCAACTTCATCCAGAAGAAATCAGAAGTTTTTCTCCTGTTCCAGCAATTTGTCAAACGCGTAGAGACCGAAATTGGCAATCCAGTAGTTACACTGAGATCTGACAATGGAGGTGAGTATGTTGGAAACGATTTTGAAAAGTGGATGCTGGACCATGGAATCCGTCACGAGACATCAGCTCCTTACACCCCAGAGCAGAATGGTGTGGCAGAGAGGGTGAACCGGACCATTTTGGAGTCGGCATGCAGCATGTTACATTCCTCATCACTTTCCTTGGAGCTGTGGGCGGAGGCCTGCAATTGTGCAGTCTACATATTAAATCGGGTCGCAACCAAAGCTGTCAAGGAAAAGACACCATATGAAGTGTGGAGAGGGATGAAGCCGAACGTCTCACATCTCCGAGAATTCGGATCTACAGTCTATGCCCACATCAGGAAGGAGAAAAGAGGCAAGTTCGACGCCAAGTCAATTAAATGCAATCATGTGGGTTACTGTGAGACCCAGAAAGCATTTAGAGTCTGGGATGCCGTTGGAAGAAAGGTGCTCATCACGAGAGATGTAATTTTCCAAGAAATAGCCGACGAGCGAATTCTGTCTGGAAAACAACCAGTCATCACCGATCTTGTGCCGGATGCTTTTGAAAGATACCCTGATCCGGTCGCTGTAATTCCTTTTGTAGCCGACGATCCAGCTGTCGTAGTTCCTGTTGTTGCTGACGATCCGGCTGCTGTCATTCCAGATGTAGCTGTTGCAGTCGATGATCTAGCTGCTGTAACTCCTGTAGTGACCGACGATCCAGCCCCTGTCGTAGCTGACGATCCAGCTGTTGTGATTCCTGTTGCAGCAAATGATCCGGTTGCTGTCGCTCCGTTTGTGACCAGAAATACAGTTGTTGATGACCCTTCTGAGCCACCTATAATAGCTGGTCCGAGAAAAAGAAAGGCGCCAGTCAGATGGATCGACGAGTCGACGACCCAAAAGTATGCGGGCCTGGCGGCAGTGGGTGACATTGAAGAGCCAGCAAGTTTCAAAGAGGCGACAACGAGTCCTCAAGCAAATTTTTGGATGGAAGCTATGGAGGAGGAAATGGAGTCTCTCAACAAGAATGAAACTTGGAAGCTAACTACTCTTCCCTTCGGTCGTCAACCCATTCAAAACCGATGGGTATACAAGTTAAAGCTGGATGGAGATGGTAATGTCCGGCGGTACAAGGCAGTGGCAAAAGGTTTCTCCCAACGCCCAGGCATCGATTTCGAAGAGACATTTTCACCTGTTGTTAAACATGACTCTTTACGTGTCGTTCTTGCCCTAACTGCCGAGCTGGATCTTAAAATGCTGCAGTTGGACGTTAAGACTGCCTTTCTCAATGGGGATTTACACGAAGATCTGTATATGGTGCAACCCATGGGCTTCATCCAACCGGGCAGAGAAGACGCTGTATGCAAGTTGAACCGAAGTCTGTACGGGCTCAAGCAGGCATCAAGAGCATGGAACACGAAGTTTCACAATGCCCTCGCTGGTTTTGGCTTTGTAAGAAGTAGTGCTGATCAGTGTGTCTACGTCCTACAAGAGAAAGGGTGTTTAACTATCATTGCCATTTGGGTGGATGGTGGTTTAATCTGTAGCAGTAGTGGCGAGAAGCTAGGAAGTGTCGTCGACTATCTGGCCCAAAATTTCGAGATGACCTGCGGTCCACCCGATTGTTTTGTGGGAATTCAACTGTCAAGAGATCGAGCCAAAAAGACTGTGCATCTACACCAAGAAAACTATATCAAACAATTGCTGAAGAAGTTTAATCTAGTTGAGTGTTGCCCTCGTAGTGTTCCGGCAGATCCTTTCACGCGTCTGTCTAAAGATCTTGGATGTGATTCTACAAGTGCAATCGAGCTGGCAAGTGTCTATCGTGAAGCCGTTGGCTCCCTCAACTACTTGGTTACTTGCACGAGACCGGATATTGCGTATGCTGTCAACCAAGTGTCGCAGTTTTCGAATAGTCCAACTGGAGCTCATTGGGAAGCAGCGAAAAGAATCTTTTCGTATTTGAAAGGTACTCCAAGTCATGGGATTGTCTTTGGCGGAACAGGAGACACCACTACTCTTCGAGCCTACTCAGACGCCGACTTTGCCTCGAATCTAGATGACCGCCGTTCAACAACTGGAGTCATTCTCATTTTAAACGGAGGACCTGTTGTGTGGAAGAGTCAACGGCAAAAGTGCGTCTCTCTCTCCACCACCGAGTCTGATTACGTTGCAGCGTCAGCAAGCGGTAAAGAAGTAGTCTGGATGAGGAGACTCCTACAGGACCTCGGACGCAGACAAGACCAACCCACGGAACTTTTTATCGATAATCAAAGTGCAATCAAGCTCGTGAGAAATCCCGAGTTTCATCAGCGCACCAAACATATTGATGTTAAGTACCACTTCGTCCGCGATCTCCAGGAAAACCAAATAATCAACGCGACGTACATCAACACTGAAAATCAGCTAGCTGATCTCCTCACCAAAGGATTGGATGGGCCACGCTTCCGGAAGCTGAGACAAGAAATTGGTATATACACTGTTACATCGGTTTGAGTGGGTGTGTTGTTTATTATGCGCAATCCAATGTACCAGTATCAGAAGAAGCTTCCCCATCCCTTTCTCATTCCGTTTTGTCTTCCTTTTTCGTCTGCTCGCTCTGCTATATAAAAGTAGTATCTTGCGTATGCTTCTCTCTCTGACTGTCATCACTGACAATACAAGAAGCGTAGTACAAGTGCACTTTCGTTTGTTCTAATTTATCAATTTCACCTACAATAACAAAAATGTATTGGAGATATTCACATAACAACAATGAATAAACTTACAACAATTAAACTTCACTGACTTTCGAGAACACAGTTTGAAAGTTTCATCGAACGGTTATGTTATTGTTTGTGACACAAACGAAAAGGCACAGGAAATAGCAAGATCATACAAATAGTTCGTTTGTAAATTTCAAAAAAGAAAATTTTGGATAAAAGAGGGTTAATGGCGGAAATAACGCCATTTATGTACTTTCATTTTGGCGTTAATATCGGTTGAGGTTCAACTTCAACTACTAGTTCAACGTCTTAGTTACAGGTTGAAGTTGAACAAAAAAGCTGAACAAACAGTTAACGCAGAAACTCGCCTAAAGTTACCATCAATATTTCCTTTGGCGTCTGCTAACACTTCGTGAGATAAAAACAAGAGACTAAAGGCAACACCAACGAGTGTAAATCAGGTTTTGAGGAAAGCGAAATTTTCTGTTTGTGAAGATACTGCTACATCTGCGAGCTACTGCTGCTGCTCTGCTACATAGCTCTGCTACATACTGCTGATCATCGACTGAAGGTTCTCATATTGGCTTTACAAGTTCGACGTGAGCTAAGCGTCCCATTCGAAGTATCTGAACTCCCTAATGATCTTCATGAACTATTGTTTAATTGGCTGACCAATTGTAGTTGTATTACGCATGAACATTGGGATGAATGCAATTATCAAAATGAATGTTTGTTATTCTGTTCCCCTGGGCAAAATCTAGGCGATGAAAATAGGAATCAGACATATTTTCATTACGCTATCAGGAGGTTCGTCGTTGTCAACGTCGGATAAATCCCCCATATCGTCTTCATCTAAATACTAGTTACGATCAAGAGCTATGTTGTGGAGAACACAACATGCTATTATAACTCTGTTTAGAGAACAAAGGGAAATGTAAAATAGAATTACTAACTACAATTTTAGGTTCTGAATACTGACCTAGAACTTCTTGTTGGTGAGAGACGTAATTCACCTTGTAGGCAATAAAAACTCTTTTTCAAAATGCCAAATGCACGTTCAACTGTGCAACTTGTAGCTTGTTAGATTTATTGAATCTCTCTAATTAGGGATATAGAATATGAATGTAACTAACTAACACCAGTTAAAATGGCTACCCGCTTTTATCACTACCTCTTTGGGTGTTGAAGGATTTCCATATGGAGGAAGTAGGTATGTTACACAGGCATAGCTACTGTCCCCAAGAAGGCAACCATTTTTAAAAACTCCGTTAATAAATTTTTTTCCTATAAGGCTTTCCTTGAAAATAGTAGAATCGTGGCAACTTCCTGGTATCGTAGCGTTAACAGATAGGAACCGACAATGAGCATCACAAATTCCCTTTAAAGACAAGATGAAGGCTGTAGAATTTGAGAATAACCAAATAACAAAAAAAACATTACTTTGACATTGACTGAATGACAATTCTTCTGTCAACATAAGCCTTTTCGTGTTCACAGGGGCGCGTGAACTTACATGTAATCCGTCAACACGCCCAACATACAGGCATTCTAGCAATATTCTGAAAATCATACTACCTACAAATTAAGCAGTTAGTAGGGATTACTATGATAAATATTGGTACTATACCTTCAACAAACCAGCAGGAAAACAAATGTAATTGTTAGGTTCTCGTAAGAGGCCCAAAGAAACATCACGTACAGAACTTGAAACAGAAGCCTTGCTAACTTTCAATACATTGCCAACAACCGTTTAGAAAGTTTCTGTGGCATAAAACTGTAGTGCAAGCAATACTTAATCAGGTGGTTTTATTTTACGTTTAGCCTTTGTTTTCCTTTTAGGCAAATGTTATGCAACCAGTTCTAAAAAAATTATTCATAAAATCTTCACTATCGCTTATATTTTACCAAGAACCATTGTATCATTTAGAAAGTTATCCACATCAAAGATACCATCATCACTAGAATCACTAGTCACTCGATTCTGCGTTGCTACTAGAGCTCGACATATTTGTTTATCAAACAATTTTGACATTCGTCTGCTAAAAAGTTATTAACTTTACCACAACTACAATCAATTTGCACTGTAAAGTCATACTAGGTGGTCGTTAATCCAAAAAAAATTTGAAATCGAAGATCCTGATGTTCAGAAACTAGTTCTCAATGACATAGTAAAAGTTGCGAAGCAACTGGGTTTGCAGTATTGTGTAAACAAAGTCAAAAGCAACAACCCTGATGGTAATCTTATCGTCTCATCGTCATTGAAAGAAACTTAAGCAAATCAAGAAGGCCAGTAGGGTGTCCAATAGCAACGATAATGTACGCTCCTCGTCGTCTATGTCTAAGATCTACCACGAATTTTAATTGGGCTCTCACTCGATTTACTAATAATCGATTCCAATCGATTATAATCTAATAAATAATCATTCGATTATAATCGTTGGTAGCTTTATCCATCCGACGAAAATCGATTAGCTTTAAAAAAAATATATCCATTCGCTTGGAAGAAATAATAATCGATCAATCGACGGATTATTTATTAAATGTTTTCCTTTTAAATTTTCACTATAAAACAAATAAGACATTTCGTTAATCTTTACAATTTGTTTGTATTCATTTATATCTTTTAGAATTTCTTAATTCTAAAACTCATATCATTAGTTTAAAAAATCACAAGTTCCGAATGGCGAACTTGTGACGAGTTTATTTTATTCTCTTTATAATTAAATCGATTATAATCGACCAGGAAAATTAACCAATCGATTATAATCATTGGTTTATTAAACAATTTAAGGTAATAATTGGTTCATTAACCAAACGATTGGGTTATTATTGGGTCGAGTGAGAGCCCTACATATTAATTCTGATAATGATCAGTTGACTAACATTAAATTGGAACTATTGAATTATTTTATTTTTTCAAGTCATAGGTTGGAACTGTCGAAAACAACAACCATTCAAGACGCCTTTGATTATTGGAAGGACATTCGGGAGCGGTTTCTCTTTTTGAAGAATTTGTCTTACAACATTTTGGCTATTCCAATCTCTTCTGCAGCTGCAGAGCGTGAGTTTATTGTGTCTGGAAGGCACACTCTGGGTAGGAAGAATCTTACAACAGCACTTTGGCAGCAAAGGTGTTCCTTACTTGTAATAAAGATCTTTTAAGGCTCCTTTTTTAAAGTCTTTTTTCCTCCCTTTACTCGTATCCAAATGGTTCATAATAAATGTAACTCTATAACCTATGGCTTCCCTAGGTTGCACGAATGGACTAGTCTTATTTAACGATAACCTGCCTACTCTCTGTGAAGGATGCGTCTTGGGGAAGATGAAACGTTTACCGTTTAAACTTGGACATGAAAAAGCTACCGCACCTGGTCAACGTATCAATTCAGATATCTGTGGTCCTATCCAAGTTATGACTCCCAGTGAAAACCGGTTCTTTGCAACCTTTAAAGACGATTTTTAGCAGTTATTGTACAACTCGACTACTGAAAAACAAATCAGAGGTTGCTGTAGCCTTACGAGACTTTGTGGCAATCGTGAAGTCTCTAAATGTACAATTGTACCTAATACTGATTTGTAGAACTAGTAGGAGATGTTCCAACCTATATTAATATTGTTTTATCCATAGCCTCTCGTGGTTCTAATGGCTTAACGTCTGATGTATCTAACGCTACTTTTCCAAGTTAATTTAAGTTAACAATCTGGTGAACGATTTCGATAATGCCTAACTTGGTGTTTCGTGGAATTGGGACTTGCTGTAACGAATGATTCTCGACTATAATGTTATTCGTTCCATCTCCCGACACCTTACCTATAAATTCTTCAATATAAATTCCAACTGGCAAATTCTCACTTGGTGTAAAATTAAATGACGAATTCGGAGGAACATACGGAAATGAACCCTTCAATTCGCTTACAGCTACTAGCGACGTCTGACGAGGTAACGTCGTCTTTTTGACTGCCGTAACTCCGATTTCTGGTACCTTAAAAACGGAAGAGGGGCCTTGCCTATCTCTAGCTAAGTAAATACTTTTAGTTTCTCCATTAAGCTGAAAACCATGCTTCTGGATTGCATCCCATCCAAGAATACAATCTTCAGAAACACCAGGGTTGTGCCCGGTACTTTTAAAAAGTAGCGCGGTGTAGGTAGCGGTAGGTTCACTTTTTTTGAAAACTACCGCGGTAACGGTACTGCCGCAGAGGTTTTACAAAGTACCACGATAACCGTACTTTTCCCGGTACTTTCGAAATTGTAAAAAGAAGCATTGTGGGCATACTTACTATTCAAATTTATTCACTTTTAGAAAAAGGAAATTTTTCAAAATTCTCATCGGAAAGGTTGGCCCTTGTCGGAATGAAAATGAGACCTCGTGCACGAATAAACTCACCACTTTTACACTTAGCAATTCGATGACTAAACGTTTCAAAGCTGCGGGAAGAAGAGTGAATTCAAGAATTGCACAGACAGAGTTTCTGCATCTAAACGTTGTGGAAGTTGCCGAACGACTCCGTTTGTTGGAAATGTGGGTTCATCACGAATCCTCGCATTTCGGGAGTGGTCACAGACGCTGATGGCATGTCGCAACTTAGCACGAATAACCAATCAAGAGATGTTTTATTAATTGATTGATTGTGACGTGTAAGTAACCAATCAACTGATTGTTTATTTATTGTGTGTTTATTTATTGTGCGATATGCGCATCAGTTGCAGGTGTTCATCGAGGTTAGCTAAAAGCGTCGATGACTTCATCTCCAGATTGACAAACAACGTTTCAAGGAAGTAAACAGGAAATATGTTATTATTGTTAATGTTAATATAAGACAAAAGGCGGATATCCAGGGTTGGGGCTACCTCGGTAGGAAAATTACCGCGGTAGTACCGCGGTACTCCGGTACTACCGCGGTACTCCGGTACTACCGGCAATACCGTACCGCGGTATTCAACAGAAAATACTACCGTATCTCAGTACCGGACTCACTTTTTGTACTCTCCGGTTGCGGTATTTTCCACGCCATCTAGCGCTCGAATTTTTTAGTTTCAACTGCCATTTGACGTATCATTTTGTACTAGTTCGCGCGTTGGATTCCTGCTAAGTGTTGAGAGCACAAGACAGTCCTTTAGCTTGTAAAAATGAATCGCCGTGAAAATAGGTAATATTTAAACGTTAAAATCTTGTATTTATAGTTTATTGTTAACTATTTTTATAATTTATTGTTAAGAAAAAGCTCAAAAGACGCAGATGTAGTTCTAGAAAGAAACGAAAGAGACGATGATGAAAGTGAAGAAGAGATTCCTATTTCTGATGAAAAAGTGGTAATGATAGTAACGCAGAGGCAGTTGAAGCAACTTCCAATGCACCAAGAAAGGAATCTCAGAGTAAGCAAGTGATTTCAATTAATGGATTGTATTTAAAGTTTCTTCA
This sequence comes from Daphnia sinensis, assembly GCA_013167095.2. Classification (NCBI taxonomy): domain Eukaryota; kingdom Metazoa; phylum Arthropoda; class Branchiopoda; order Diplostraca; family Daphniidae; genus Daphnia; species Daphnia sinensis. The sequence goes on along the minus strand of CM023195.1, from coordinate 7,742,905 downwards.
TGTTCGTTCATTATTTCTAGGTGGTGATGGTAGGTTTGCGATTAGGGGAGACCGGACCCATATTGGACAGTTCCGGTTTTCGTCTCTTTTCTTCCATCCTTTTGAAAAAAAAATAAATTTTTCTTTACTAAACTAATCTTTACCCCTCCGCGCACCCCCTGAATTTTTTTCAACTTCATTACTTGAATGTGAAAAAAGTTATAGAGGTTTGAATTTTCGGTCGTTTTTTGACCTACCCGGGGTAAAATTGTACAGCGACCTGTACCACTTTAGACAGGGTCTAAATAAAGGGATGGTATTAAGTAATTTCAACCAAAAAAATCTGGAATATAGGTAATTCCACAACTAATTAAATGTATAATTTTTTAAAGTGATTTCCTATAAAATAAAAAAAAATTCTTATAATAGAAAATAATGATAAGCGAACATGGAGGGGGGCGGAGCTTAAAATCGATTGGATATCAATCGATTCTTTATAATTGGCAGGTGCCATTGCTTTGTCGTGATGTATGAATAGGCTAATGGCTGCTAGTTTTCGAGGAGAGCATTTTGTGAATGAATTGTGCTTTATAACGTTGGAAGAAACTACTGGTAATGTAATTTTTTGGCTTGACGATAGTTGTGGCTTATTTGTTAATAATGAAACAGCAGAATTTTTTCGATGTCCAGATGTAGGCCTAGGCATAGACATGGCACAAGTTGATGACTCTTCTCGTAACCGTCAAATCTATTGCCATTTCGGTTCGCAATGGCAATAGCCATAGAGGGCTATTGCCATTTCAGTGTTAAAACCCCATCTATCGGCGTTGGCCGTAGATAGCGATGGAATAACTGCCGTTGCCCTTGGTGGCAGGGCCTTCCTTACTTATTTTATTTGTTTATTATTTACAAACATTTAGTTTGATGGTTAAATTGAAATTCTCATTGTAAATTGTAAGTTCACATTGTAAAAGAACGAACAATTACATTTACTTAAGCTTGTAAAAAACCTTAATGATGGATATTTCGTCAGTTTGTAACACAAAGTACATGTATAATATTTACTTCTTATGACTTCTCCAGGCGACGGTTTTTCACATTTCTTAGGTCTTAGGTTTGAGAACAACGTTAAACTCATCATACACGCGCTTCCGTACTTTTAAGGGGATTGCGCCGTCACGCGTTGCATCAGTGATGTATTCTAAAGCAGCAGGATCTAGATGTCTGAAATATAAAGCAATCTGTTAATCTTTGTTCAATTGTGATTCATCAGCAAAGTTACATACTTTTTCTCCCCGTAGGTAGCGATGAGTTCTTCGGAAACGGGATGGTTTGCGTGCTCAAGATTGCACGAAATGACCTCGTACTTTTGTTGACGGACATTCAAAGAGACATACCATGTATATGGACAATTGCATGCGCAGACTTTCTGATTAGGGCGCAATCCTTTCGAACGGTTTCGATGATTTCCATGATGCGAACAAAGAATCTTGGCAGAATAATATTTCCAGCGTTCATCGTCAACCTTCTTTGACCCTGACTGTTTTATGAATCAGTTAACGTCCGATATTTTTTAAATAGTAAGTTTAAGTCGAGTTTACTAACCTTTTTGTTGTGAGCTGACACATTGCATTTTTGAACGACCAAAGGATAGAAAAACACTTGTCGCAGTTGCTTGCTTGTTATCGAATCTTGTTAAAGGGAGGTAGTCCCAAAGGTGCGTGTTGACACCGTGGTCTTGTCGAGCGTAACCGCTGAAGGTCGAATCAAGTAGTTCGTGGAAAAACTATGCGAAGGAAAGGGACAATAGGTTGAATTTCAGCAACATTAACCGCAACGTGATTCACTTTTTGTTTATATAAAACAAATTCCACTATTACACATTGCGTGAATAACTGAATTTTACCGAAGTTTACTTTTCACTTACTGAATAAAATTTCGAAATGTACATCCTATGAATTGAACCTGTAGCAGGTTACAAGAATATGGTCAAGGTCGCAGCTTATTACCTACATAGCTTGTTCCTAGAACTGCTTGAGTGATGGACGGGTTTCGTATAACTCGGACTGTGTCATCGTAACGTAAATCATCTTTACTTGAAAGTTTTAACGCGTTACGTCGCAAACACATGTGTGAATAGAAAACAATTGAATGCACCATAATAATTATAAATCTTACATTTGTAGAATATCCGAAGGTAGTAAAGGTAAATGCCAGTTAACACTATGAATTCGTTTGTGCGTTTCTTTAAAACTATAGAAAAATGCGTCAGCACTAAAGAGTTCATTTAAAAAGATTACAATATCGATGAAATCATTTTGTAAAATGCCTCAGTCATATTAGATGCTAACCTCATTCGTTATTCACTAACTGAGCTGCTACTAATTTACATTCGATTTCGTGACAACCGTAATAAGCATTGATTCAATGAGAAATTTGTGAAATATTTGTAATTCTTATTATTGTGAAATATTTTTAGTTTTACATTCAATAGATGAGTTGAATAACTTAAAGACCCCGAGTTACAGAGTTTAAACATATCGGTATAACTTTATACAGGAAATTAAGCATAAGAAGTGCAAACGAGAAGAAATGGTTATATCTTATATGAGCTTAAATAGGAAGATCACACAAAAATCGTCAACAACAAGGTCAACAAAATCCCATGCATGTTAGCCAACAGGTTACAGAATAGGCTGATCCATAATCATTCTTGATGAAGGCACAAACAACAATAATGCATTAAAGTTACGCAACCAATAGAACTGTTACGCCAACCAATAGAATTTCTCACAACAAGCTGAAAGTCTGTCAAAAATAAAAAGAATATAAAGCAAGTTAGTCATCATTACATGAAATGTAAAAGTATGATGTGTGACAATAAACACCTGAATTTGAATCCATTGTCAATCCATTGACAACAAGTTAGCTCTGTGTCAGCTCTGAAGAGTTAGTCCAAACGAGCTGAGTCTGTCAAAAATATAAAGCAAGTTAGTCATCATTAAATGAAATGTATGATGTGTGACAATAAACACCTGAAATTGAATCCATTGTCAATCCATTGACAACAAGTTAGCTCTGTGTTAGCTCTGTGTCAGCTCCGAAGAGTTGTCCAAACGGGCAGAGTCTGTCAGAAAAATAAAGCAAGTTAGTCATCATTACTAAAAGCATGAATGGTCAGAAAGCATAGTCTATTAACAATATGTCTATAAACACCTGAATTTGAATCCATATTATCCATTGATAACAAGTTAGTTCTGTCTCACCATTGATAACAAGTTAGTTCTGTCTCACCATTGATAAGAAGTTAGTTCTGTCTCAACTCTTACGTTTCTCAAAACAAGCTGAAAGTCTGTCAAAAATATTAAGTTATTCTATGCCTTCAATCATGTGGTATATATGGCTTTGTTAAAATTCAAGGAATATGTTAAACTATACCTTAGATAATGAATTAACAATGAGAATTTCAATTTAACCATCAAACTAAATGTTTGTAAATAATAAACAAACAAATAAAATTAGTAAGGAAGGCCCAACGGCCACCAACGGCAACGGCAGTTATTCCATCGCTATCTACGGCCAACGCCGATAGATGGGGTTTTAACACTGAAATGGCAATAGCCCTCTATCTCTCTCTCCCAAGCGAACCACCTTCTCTACCTGTTCATACCTTGGTTACTGAATCTATAACTGAAAAGTTGCTGGTGCCGTCGGTCTCTCCAATTCCACCGGTAACACTTTGGGAACTATCCTCTGCGGTTAAATCTCTGAACCCAAAAGCCGCCCCAGGACAAGATGGTCTTTCCATGGCAATTATCAAAGAGTGCTTTCCTGCTCTCAAGCTCCGCCTGCTGTATATCTTAAATGCTTGTTTTAGTCTACAGTATTTTCCCGATTGCTGGAAAGCCTCCAAAGTTGTTATCATTGGTAAACCGAACAAGTCAAACTAGGATTGTCTAGGAAGCTTTCGACCCATCAGCCTCGTCAACAATCTGGCTAAAATCCTGGAGAAAGTCATTCTATCTCGACTCCAGTGGCATGCCTGTCAACTCAAGTGGGTTAGCCCCAATCAACATGGGTTCACTGCGGGGAAGTCCACAGAGACAGCCGGCCACACTTTAATCTCGTTCATCGAAAAAGCGCATCATAACAAACAAACCACAGCCTCTGCTTTCCTTGACATCAAAAGTGCCTTTGACGCGGCGTGGCACCCTGCCATCATCTCATCTCTGCTCAAACGTGGTTGTCCTCTTTATTTAGCTAGACTGGTCGCATGTTTCCTGTCCCGCCGCACAGCCATCCTGTCTCACAATGAGGTGACCAAGTCCCACAATGTAAATCTAGGGTGTCCTCAAGGTGGTGTCCTGTCTCCATTTCTCTGGGCTATTCTTATTGATGATGTCCTCAGATTCTCTTTTCCGTTTCCTCACCTAAGCATTGGCTATGCCGATGACCTAACTATCTCTACCTCTCACAAGATTCCTGAGCTTGCCACGCGTAATCTTCAACTGATGTGCAACGCTATCTCCTCGTGGTGCTCGGATACGAAACTAAGCCTTAATGCCCAAAAGACAGTCTTCATGCTTTTCAATAAGCAACACCTGAACGTATCTCACCTCAGTATCTCCATCTACGACGTTCACATTCAACCGTCTGTTGAGACCGTTTTTCTTGGGCTCACAATCGATTGTCAGCTCAAATGGACTTCTCACTTTAACACTAAAGCCGCGGCAGCAAGGAAAGCATTTTATGGTGTAATGAATTGTTTACGGGCCTCCTGGGGCCTAGACAGAAAACGTATTCAATTCCTCTACCTATCTGTCATTGAGCCTATCTTGCTCTATGGCTGCTCTCTCTGGGCCCCACTGCTGAACACCAAAGCCGGTCGCAAGAAAGCAAGATCCTGTCAGCGCATTTTTCTCGTGTCCGCCATTGGTGCATTTAAAACTGTGTCTACTGAAGCTCTCCTTCTCTTGAACACAACTCTCCCGATCGACCTAAGAGTGGTAGAACTTACTGCGATGAGATATCGAACCTTTCCAGGCGAGTTCTCGGCGGCCTCGCTTAAATGGCTCTCCAAATTCCTTCCCCACATCAAGTCCCAACGCAAAGTCGACACCTTTAACCACTTTTCAGCGTCTAAATGCCTGCCCTGGGCGAGATTCTTGGATACTATCCTCGATGACGGCGGTGCGTCTATGCCTATGCTTCCATCTGCGCCTCAGCAGCTGCGTTTACTCACTGGGCATCGGCGAATAGAGAACTCTATGCATTTCTGCGTCATGGTAATGGACTACTGTGGCGTAAGAGAGATTGTTAATGGGTCCCTGGATCCCTATGTGGATGAGCCTACAGCAATCCAGTTTTGCATCCAAAAAGCTTTTCGCATTGCGTCCCAGCTAGGTCAAGAGTACTCCCGTGTTGAATTCTTCTCACCGTCTACCTCCAGCTTCTCATTCCTGCTGCCATCGACTAAGCTATCCAGCCTACAGCAGCTAAATCGTGACTCGCTGTTGCAAATCGCAGAAAAAACTGTATTGTTCTCATGCCTTTCTTCTTCAAGTAACCACTGGATCTATTTGGCCAACTCAATTGCTCTACTTGGTGTCCCTAACTGTACTTCCTCAGAGCTTCTGTGTCCATCGAAAGCGGCCGTGAAATTGGAAATCCACCAATCCGTTGCGTCAATTTGGAACCAAGAGTGGGCCAGTGGTCAGGCCGGTGCATCCACTAGGGCTTTCTTCCCCAAGGTTCAAACGGCAGCATTCATCTCGAGTCAGCACCTTTCCAGGCAGGTAGTACAAATCCTGACAGGGCACTCTCTACTCAACTCTCATCAAAGTCGCTTTGGCTTCAAGGACTCCCCCAGTTGTGGATGCGGTGCTCCTCTCGAATCTACGGAGCACTTCTTATTCTTCTGCCCTCGGTTTTCGCAAGAACGAACTCTGTTTCAAGCCGTCTGTAGTGTCTATGAGGTCAGCTGGCCTCCATCCCTCCCCTCGATCCCGGAAAATCGCGGCGTGTGGGAAGCCATGTGCGCTTTTATCCAACAAACCAGGCGTCTGCGCTGGGGCTCCTCTTAGTAAGCTAGCACTCTCTACCTCGTGCTGGTTAGGGTGGTGTCTTTTCTCCTTTTGATTAACATAGGCTCGTGTTCGTTTCTTTTGGTGTACTCTCGCGTGGCATTCTGGACCCTAAGACTTCTCAGGCCGTCCTAGCAACCCGTGAGCTGTTCCACCTTAGCTGTTGGGTCTTCGCTCCTCCTTCTTGCCTCCTTGCAAGAAGGAGTAAGTAACTGCTTCATTGCTCAACGTCTTCTCCTCTGTCTATACTCCACTCCCCAGCTAGCCCCAGATTTAGCCACTGCAACTGCGTCCTCCACTCTCCGTCTTGGTTGAGGCTGTACCGGCGGCCCGTCGGCTGACGGCCTTGAAGGTGCAACCATGCCGGGTAGACTACAAAAAAAACCAGACGGAGCTCGCTGGAACGGCGCCCGCCCAGTGCGTGGTAAATAGGCCTGGTTTCCCCTGTATCTATTCGTGTCTTTTATTCCAGAGCTGTCGCTCTATTGTCTATGTGTACAGTTGTAACCCTATCCCTGTTTGTCTAGTGTCAAATACATTCGGGCAGTACTCTGTCAAGAGTTGCGCCCAGTTATAAAAACTAAAAAAAAAAAATAGCCCTCTATTGCTATTGCAATTGCGAACCGAAATAGCAATACGGTCGACCAATTTCAAATGCTTTCTGATATTCCCTCTGCTATCTTTGGTAACAGAAATTGTTTTCTTCTTTGTTTGGCAGTGATCTAGATGACAAGTAAACAGGAACCATTCCTTCCCAGATCCCTATCCAGCATACGTAAAATAAGTTGGTGGATATGGTAGACCTTTATATTCTTCATCAGCAGGGGAGACCGGACCCATATTGGACACTGTACCACCTTGTACAGTGTCCGGAAAAATAGTAAAATAAGTTTTAAAAATCTCATTTTTATATTTAATGTTAGTTTTTATGCATTCTTCACGTGTTTAAATTTTCATCCATTTATGTCTATAATTTTATGAGTTATTATACAAAATAAAAAACACGCTCAAAATTTACAAATTTTTCCGTTCAATTTATGGAGTTAACTCTTTCATTTAGTATTGGAAAATGAAATTACGCGCATGTATGTGTTCGGTAGCCATTCCTATACACGCTGTAAAAAAGAAAAAATTATATGTCATATACTGTGATAGTTATCACGCTTTTACTGGTATAGGGTGTTTTGGGGGAATATTGGACGATTAACTTGGGTGAAATCGGACAGCAAAGGGCGTGGAATGGGAGGAGCCTATTCAACGCGCGAAATTTAAAATTCCAGTTGACTAACAGATACGTAGCGCGCTCGTTTTTACGATAGATAGCCAATAACTTTTAATTTGTATGTTTTTAGGTGAGTTTTCATAAATTAAGATTAAGATTTTGTTGAATTAACGATGCATTTTATTTTCAGGTTGAACTCATTTAAGACACCTTAAGTGGAGCATTTCTCCGTTGGACATTTTATTTAAATTTAAAATTTACGCACAACACAACACTGTAATGATTCTTCAATTGGTTTTTCTCTCTTTGCAATATAGCCTAATTCCTCGGCATGGTTTTGTTAGACAGGACTGACTTGCTTGAAGTATGCTTGAAGTAAGGAAACTGCAATGTTAGAAAAGTATCGTTGAAAGTGTGAAGGCTTCTTGCTTTGACTTGCTGGTAGGCCTAGTAAGGAAACACTAATGTTGGAAAAGTATCGTTGAAAGTCTGAAGGTTTCTTACTTGACTTGCTTGAAGTAAGGAAACTGGAATATTGGAAAAGTATCATAGAAAGTGAGAAATGATGACTAACTTGCTTTATATTCTTTATATTTTTGACAGACTTTCAGCTTGTTGTGAGAAATTCTATTGGTTGGCGTAACAGTTCTATTGGTTGCGTAACTTTAATGCATTATTGTTGTTTGTGCCTTCATCAAGAATGATTATGGATCAGCCTATTCTGTAACCTGTTGGCTAACATGCATGGGATTTTGTTGACCTTGTTGTTGACGATTTTTGTGTGATCTTCCTATTTAAGCTCATATAAGATATAACCATTTTTTCTCGTTTGCACTTCTTATGCTTAATTTCCTGTATAAAGTTATACCGATATGTTTAAACTCTGTAACTCGGGGTCTTTAAGTTATTCAACTCATCTATTGAATGTAAAACTAAAAATATTTCACAATAATAAGAATTACAAATATTTCACAAATTTCTCATTGAATCAATGCTTATTACGGTTGTCACGAAATCGAATGTAAATTAGTAGCAGCTCAGTTAGTGAATAACGAATGAGGTTAGCATCTAATATGACTGAGGCATTTTACAAAATGATTTCATCGATATTGTAATCTTTTTAAATGAACTCTTTAGTGCTGTCGCATTTTTCTATAGTTTTAAAGAAACGCACAAACGAATTCGTAGTGTTAACTGGCATTTACCTTTACTACCTTCGGATATTCTACAAATGTAAGATTTATAATTATTATGGTGCATTCAATTGTTTTCTATTCACACATGTGTTTGCGACGTAACGCGTTAAAACTTTCAAGTAAAGATGATTTACGTTACGATGACACAGTCCGAGTTATACGAAACCCGTCCATCACTCAAGCAGTTCTAGGAACAAGCTATGTAGGTAATAAGCTGCGACGTTGACCATATTCTTGTAACCTGCTACAGGTTCAATTCATAGGATGTACATTTCGAAATTTTATTCAGTAAGTGAAAAGTAAACTTCGGTAAAATTCAGTTATTCACGCAATGTGTAATAGTGGAATTTGTTTTATATAAACAAAAAGTGAATCACGTTGCGGTTAATGTTGCTGAAATTCAACCTATTGTCCCTTTCCTTCGCATAGTTTTTCCACGAACTACTTGATTCGACCTTCAGCGGTTACGCTCGACAAGACCACGGTGTCAACACGCACCTTTGGGACTACCTCCCTTTAACAAGATTCGATAACAAGCAAGCAACTGCGACAAGTGTTTTTCTATCCTTTGGTCGTTCAAAAATGCAGTGTGTCAGCTCACAACAAAAAGGTTAGTAAACTCGACTTAAACTTACTATTTAAAAAATATCGGACGTTAACTTATTCATAAAACAGTCAGGGTCAAAGAAGGTTGACGATGAACGCTGGAAATATTATTCTGCCAAGATTCTTTGTTCGCATCATGGAAATCATCGAAACTGTTCGAAAGGATTGCGCCCTAATCAGAAAGTCTGCGCATGCAATTGTCCATATACATGGTATGTCTCTTTGAATGTCCGTCAACAAAAGTACGAGGTCATTTCGTGCAATCTTGAGCACGCAAACCATCCCGTTTCCGAAGAACTCATCGCTACCTACGGCGAGAAAAAGTATGTAACTTTGCTGATGAATCACAATTGAACAAAGATTAACAGATTGCTTTATATTTCAGACATCTAGATCCTGCTGCTTTAGAATACATCACTGATGCAACGCGTGACGGCGCAATCCCCTTAAAAGTACGGAAGCGCGTGTATGATGAGTTTAACGTTGTTCTCAAACCTAAGACCTAAGAAATGTGAAAAACCGTCGCCTGGAGAAGTCATAAGAAGTAAATATTATACATGTACTTTGTGTTACAAACTGACGAAATATCCATCATTAAGGTTTTTTACAAGCTTAAGTAAATGTAATTGTTCGTTCTTTTACAATGAGAACTTACAATTTACAATGAGAATTTCAATTTAACCATCAAACTAAATGTTTGTAAATAATAAAAGAATATAATATGTATTTTTTTTTATTTTATAGGAAATCACTTTAAAAAATTATACATTTAATTAGTTGTGGAATTACCTATATTCCAGATTTTTTTGGTTGAAATTACTTAATACCATCCCTTTATTTAGACCCTGTCTAAAGTGGTACAGGTCGCTGTACAATTTTACCCCGGGTAGGTCAAAAAACGACCGAAAATTCAAACCTCTATAACTTTTTTCACATTCAAGTAATGAAGTTGAAAAAAATTCAGGGGGTGCGCGGAGGGGTAAAGATTAGTTTAGTAAAGAAAAATTTATTTTTTTTTCAAAAGGATGGAAGAAAAGAGACGAAAACCGGAACTGTCCAATATGGGTCCGGTCTCCCCTAATCGCAAACCTACCATCACCACCTAGAAATAATGAACGAACATGAAGAAACTTTAAATACAATCCATTAATTGAAATCACTTGCTTACTCTGAGATTCCTTTCTTGGTGCATTGGAAGTTGCTTCAACTGCCTCTGCGTTACTATCATTACCACTTTTTCATCAGAAATAGGAATCTCTTCTTCACTTTCATCATCGTCTCTTTCGTTTCTTTCTAGAACTACATCTGCGTCTTTTGAGCTTTTTCTTAACAATAAATTATAAAAATAGTTAACAATAAACTATAAATACAAGATTTTAACGTTTAAATATTACCTATTTTCACGGCGATTCATTTTTACAAGCTAAAGGACTGTCTTGTGCTCTCAACACTTAGCAGGAATCCAACGCGCGAACTAGTACAAAATGATACGTCAAATGGCAGTTGAAACTAAAAAATTCGAGCGCTAGATGGCGTGGAAAATACCGCAACCGGAGAGTACAAAAAGTGAGTCCGGTACTGAGATACGGTAGTATTTTCTGTTGAATACCGCGGTACGGTATTGCCGGTAGTACCGGAGTACCGCGGTAGTACCGGAGTACCGCGGTACTACCGCGGTAATTTTCCTACCGAGGTAGCCCCAACCCTGGATATCCGCCTTTTGTCTTATATTAACATTAACAATAATAACATATTTCCTGTTTACTTCCTTGAAACGTTGTTTGTCAATCTGGAGATGAAGTCATCGACGCTTTTAGCTAACCTCGATGAACACCTGCAACTGATGCGCATATCGCACAATAAATAAACACACAATAAATAAACAATCAGTTGATTGGTTACTTACACGTCACAATCAATCAATTAATAAAACATCTCTTGATTGGTTATTCGTGCTAAGTTGCGACATGCCATCAGCGTCTGTGACCACTCCCGAAATGCGAGGATTCGTGATGAACCCACATTTCCAACAAACGGAGTCGTTCGGCAACTTCCACAACGTTTAGATGCAGAAACTCTGTCTGTGCAATTCTTGAATTCACTCTTCTTCCCGCAGCTTTGAAACGTTTAGTCATCGAATTGCTAAGTGTAAAAGTGGTGAGTTTATTCGTGCACGAGGTCTCATTTTCATTCCGACAAGGGCCAACCTTTCCGATGAGAATTTTGAAAAATTTCCTTTTTCTAAAAGTGAATAAATTTGAATAGTAAGTATGCCCACAATGCTTCTTTTTACAATTTCGAAAGTACCGGGAAAAGTACGGTTATCGTGGTACTTTGTAAAACCTCTGCGGCAGTACCGTTACCGCGGTAGTTTTCAAAAAAAGTGAACCTACCGCTACCTACACCGCGCTACTTTTTAAAAGTACCGGGCACAACCCTGGTGTTTCTGAAGATTGTATTCTTGGATGGGATGCAATCCAGAAGCATGGTTTTCAGCTTAATGGAGAAACTAAAAGTATTTACTTAGCTAGAGATAGGCAAGGCCCCTCTTCCGTTTTTAAGGTACCAGAAATCGGAGTTACGGCAGTCAAAAAGACGACGTTACCTCGTCAGACGTCGCTAGTAGCTGTAAGCGAATTGAAGGGTTCATTTCCGTATGTTCCTCCGAATTCGTCATTTAATTTTACACCAAGTGAGAATTTGCCAGTTGGAATTTATATTGAAGAATTTATAGGTAAGGTGTCGGGAGATGGAACGAATAACATTATAGTCGAGAATCATTCGTTACAGCAAGTCCCAATTCCACGAAACACCAAGTTAGGCATTATCGAAATCGTTCACCAGATTGTTAACTTAAATTAACTTGGAAAAGTAGCGTTAGATACATCAGACGTTAAGCCATTAGAACCACGAGAGGCTATGGATAAAACAATATTAATATAGGTTGGAACATCTCCTACTAGTTCTACAAATCAGTATTAGGTACAATTGTACATTTAGAGACTTCACGATTGCCACAAAGTCTCGTAAGGCTACAGCAACCTCTGATTTGTTTTTCAGTAGTCGAGTTGTACAATAACTGCTAAAAATCGTCTTTAAAGGTTGCAAAGAACCGGTTTTCACTGGGAATCATAACTTGGATAGGACCACAGATATCTGAATTGATACGTTGACCAGGTGCGGTAGCTTTTTCATGTCCAAGTTTAAACGGTAAACGTTTCATCTTCCCCAAGACGCATCCTTCACAGAGAGTAGGCAGGTTATCGTTAAATAAGACTAGTCCATTCGTGCAACCTAGGGAAGCCATAGGTTATAGAGTTACATTTATTATGAACCATTTGGATACGAGTAAAGGGAGGAAAAAAGACTTTAAAAAAGGAGCCTTAAAAGATCTTTATTACAAGTAAGGGACACCTTTGCTGCCAAAGTGCTGTTGTAAGATTCTTCTAACCGAAATGGCAATAGATTTGACGTTTGAAATTAAGGTTCTTTTTTTTCTCACATTACAACTCATGAAATTGTCTTCTTATCGTGTTCATGAATAGGTTTGCCACCCCAGCAGTCTAGATAGTTTTAATGGACTTTGCAATGAACTTGATGCCACTAAAGGTGCTAATAAGTCTCTTAAAAAAACAACCAAATGTGTTGAAAGCTCCCGTAGAAGTCAAGGTGAAACACAATTGAAGATGTCTTTTCAAGGGTATCCGAGATCAAGAGTATTGACTCAATCCTTGTTTGAGCAGTATATAGTGGTATTATTTTTGCTTTTACCAAACGCCATATTATCCTACTTCACACATTGTTTTTTTTTTGTTCTTACAGGAATACTTATATGAAGGTTGCCTTCCAGTTTACCACACGGAAAGACGGGAATTCAGAAAAATTCGTTTCAAGGTTGTGTCTTACAATGAAGGTAGGGACGAGAAAGTGCTAACGAAAAAAGATTGCTGATGCTTTCCTGCAACAGAAAGCTCATCTAAAAAAAAAATTAGCGGATGCACTGTGGATGTGCTCTACAGCCGATGCATGGTCGTGCAGGCGAAAAAGCTTTATCGGTGTTACTATCCATTGGATTGCTTCTGATTTGTCTAGACAATCTGCCTGCTTAGCTGTCAGGAGAGTGGTTGGTACATGTAACTACTAAGTTATTGGCAAATTGATAGAGGTCATTAACGAAGAATTTGAGATTACCACTAAACTTACGTGTACAATAACAGATAATGGAAGCAACTTCATCAAATCCTTCAAAGTGTTTGGTACGAAGAATGATGAAAGTCAAGAAAGAGCATCAATACAATCTTTAAACCTGAGCAATAATCAAACTGACAATAGTCATTTTCCAGAAGCCAAACCCAGATGTCGATGTCTTCTCAAGTTTTTCGTCACCAAACTAATGACTATCTAAACGAGGAATGTATTACGGACATGTTGAGCGACATAGAATCCGAATTCCACGAAAGTAGTGAGGAAGATGGATTAGATGATGCAGAATATGCAGATTTGGTCCAAGGTATCCGTAAATTTGGCGCTGACAACGGCGCAAAGGATAAGGAACAACTTGTTCAAGATGGAAAACCAGATGAAGGAGCAGTAAACTTTATTCCCTTGACGGACATTTTGAAGAAGAAAGCATCGTCTCGCACAATCTATTGCCTTCCAAAGCATAGAAGATGTGCCTGTCATTTATTGAGTTTAGTGGCCAAAAACGACATATTTGTTGGCCTTGACGAATCTTTGAAAAACTTCAGCTGCAGACGCTATTTATGCAAGCTTGGACGGTCTTTTTGTTGTCAACAATGAAACTCGATGGAATTCTTATTTCGACGCCCTCGTAAGAGTGAGGCATTTTCTCAACACCAAGAAAGCAGAATTAAAAAAAAACTTTTCACCCATTTCAAAATTGATTATTTTCGGCCGGCGGAAGAAGAATTTATCAAAGAATATGTCAAAGTTATGAGGCCGATTTCGGAAGCGTTGGATCTTTTGCAAGCAGACATTAAAGTTCGAAATTAAAGAACGAAAAATGAGTGCCACGAAAATTAATTGAAAATAAAAGAGGTTTTTACAAAAAAAAGATAAGGTGACCGCTTGTGAATACGTGATGCTATTGGTATTCCATTTTTAAACAGCAAATTTTTTATAAATATTGAAAAAACATGCATTTAAAAGAAGAAAGAAAACCGAAAAGAAAAACGGAGGTGAAGCACTGCAAGTCTATTGTCAATAATTTTATAAATTCCGTTAAGAAGAGATTTGCCGAATGTTTCGATGATGAAGAGCTTAAGATCGCTGCAATGTTGAATCCGAAATTTAAAACTTCGTGGATTGATGATATTGATAAAAAAGAAAACATCGATCTTTTGATTTCGGTTTATGTTCCCTTCAAAGAAAATAATCTTGCGAATAGGTATATTGCTTTTTTTATCTTTGATCTATTTTATATTTCTCTGTTAGAAATTTGTAAAGAATTTTCAAAAAAATGTTTATTTTTTAGATTGGCATCTGCTGAAGACGATGACCGTTCACGTTCAGATACTGACATCGACTTCAACAGTCCGCAACCAAAGAAAAGAAAGGATTTCTTTACAAGCCTAAAAAAGAAGAAAGTTTGTACTCAAGCGAATGAAGTGGATTTATTCCTGGCCGACGAGAGCACCGAGACTTCAAGTTTGGAGAACTACCCTACTTTGAAAAAAATGTACATGAAGTACAATGCTGCTCTCCCTTCGTCCGCTTCCGTTGAGCGTTTATTTAGTGGCGGAGGTCTCATTTTCATTCCGACAAGGGCCAATGTTTCAGATGAGAACTTTGAAAAATTGCTTTTACTGAAAGTGAATAAATTTGAATAGTAAGTATGCCAACAATGCTTCTTTTTACAATTTCGAAAGTACCGGGAAAAGTACGGTTACCGCGGTACTTTGTAAAACCTCTGCGGTAGTACCGTTACCGTGGTAGTTTAAAAAAAAAAGTGAACCTACCGCTACCTACACCGCGGTACTTTTTAAAAGTACCGGGCCCAATCCTGCGGATATCATAAGTGAAAAAAGGGAGTGACATAAGATAATAAAATGTAGACATGTTGAGTAAATATATTTGTAGGCCTTCGTTGCAAAAGGAATTAATTTGCTCCTTCGATATGTTGTTTTGCACTCTCACTTGTTTTGCGTTTACTTCTTCTTTTTCTTCATTAAAAACTCTTCATTAACTCTGAACAATCCTCATCGTCCACAAAAAGCTAAATGTTCACAAGTTCACCGATAAATTTGTTCTCGATATCCATTTTCACAGTGAAAACAACTAGCAGCAGACAACAAAAATGGCTATTTTGTAAACAAATGCAGTGGACGTTGCCATATATTGAATAGAATTCTCCTCTCTTTACCTCACTTAAGTCAGAAAAGTCAAGCAAAGGTACGTCGGGACGTACCTTGGATTGAGATTCAGTTTCACACTCCACTTTGACATTTTCAAGTTCAAGTTTTTTACTGAACTTTCAAAATTTCGATCGGAATCACAATTTTAGATTCAAGTCAGAAAAATACTAAAGTTAAGTTCAAAAAGCCGACTTAAGTTAAGTTTCAAGTCAAGTTTCATGTTCAGAATTCGACCCCAGATACCTAAAATACACAAAAATTATAAACGGAATCTAAGTAAATTAACCAAATACAAAAATAACTAAGAACACAACTCGCCAGTTGGAGAAACTCCAAGTCACCAGGCTACTCTTCCAGTGCCCCAAACACTTTGAAAAATAAAAATTGACGTCACCGAAATTGCCAAATCTTAGTTTTACTCTCACATACTTCCCCGTACGAAAAGTCCAGCTAAAAATTACTAACTTTTGCTACCCCTTTAGGATGCTTTTAGCTGTTTGAAATCTAGCCTAGAAACTTAAAATACGGAGCTCCGTTTTTATTATCTAGCTGTAACTAAGAAAAAGAAGCTAAAAACGGCTATTGTAGGGGATAGGCTTCTACTAGCTATTATTTATAAACCTATTTATGAGCATCCATACAATTGCAATTTCCTAGTTATATTCATAGGTACTACCAGTAACTACTATAACTTAGCTAATTCTTTCAATTCAATGAAATGAAAGCAAATAAATTAAGAACCAAACCAAATAAAACGGAATCCTGTTAGTCTTTGTTACTCGATCTGTTTGATTTTATACAAGATAACTTGTACACAAGTGAGAGGATATAAACAACAAGATACACAAATCAATCAGACACTAAGAATATATAAACAATTAAGGGGGTGCGCTGAATATGGCTTAACGTTTCTTTGTTTAAGCACTGATTTCTTCGAAACCGATTCATTATTCATCATCATCCTGACGGACGCCATTTGCTGAAGCACCAGCAGCTTCACCGTCTACTTCTGACTTCTTTGCCGTATGTTCTTGCAATAGCTTTGTAGAAATTGCTGCTCGGACACTTGATCTGGGGAGCGCAGCCTTGTGTTGATTAAACCAAAAATTGACAACGTCGAGAAAATGCCCCCTCGTAAGAGTGAGGCATTTTCTCAACACCAAGAAAGCAGAATTAAAAAAAAACTTTTCACCCATTTCAAAATTGATTATTTTCGGCCGGCGGAAGAAGAATTTATCAAAGAATATGTCAAAGTTATGAGGCCGATTTCGGAAGCGTTGGATCTTTTGCAAGCAGACATTAAAGTTCGAAATTAAAGAACGAAAAATGAGTGCCACGAAAATTAATTGAAAATAAAAGAGGTTTTTACAAAAAAAAGATAAGGTGACCGCTTGTGAATACGTGATGCTATTGGTATTCCATTTTTAAACAGCAAATTTTTTATAAATATTGAAAAAACATGCATTTAAAAGAAGAAAGAAAACCGAAAAGAAAAACAGAAAAAGAAGACAGAAAGAAAATAGGGCGTAAATTAAACTAGGCGATAAATATTATTGTATTTTATCATAAAACTGAAAAAATTTCACCTTTCATAATCGGACAAGAACAAACAAGGAGGGTTAGTAAACAGAAACATTAGCCTAAATTTCACAGCAAATCGCAATGTCATAGAAATTTTTTTATCGCTGAACGCCTACAAAGGGAGCAGTATCAGAGAAAAAGGGGTGGCAATAGTGAGTATGGACTTCGAAAAGGCATATGACATGGTTGACCGCACCTTTCTGTTCGAGGGTTTATTAAAAATGGGATTTAGCCAAATTTTGTTAGAAATATAAAATACCTGTACAAAAATTCTTTTAGAAGGGTTTACGTAAATGGTGGAATGGGGAAACATTTTTCTTAAAAGAGGTGTACGACAAAGATGTTCAATAGCTATGTTCTTTTTATATTTTTTTCGAGTCATTTTAAGTTTCCATTAAAACGAAAATCCAACCAACTCTTATTGCAAACTTTAAGAACTACATAAACGCATTTATGGATAATATATCGGTTCTTTTACAAAGATTTGGCGGTTTAAGAACACTAGACCTTTGTATTGAAGAATTCGAACAAGCATCACATTCAAAAATAAGTAGAAATAAATGTCATTTACTTAAATTAGGAAGTTGGATACACCAAAAAACTGGCCTTCAATGTGGATAGTTCATAAAGATTCAATGAAAATGCTTAGAATTGAATGTTACCAAAACATCGAATCCACCATACACAAAAATTGTGCTAAATTGTTGGGAAAAATTAAACAAATTCTTAATGGCACCTTTAACAGGCTATTAACACTTCAACAAAAAGTGGTATTTTTCAACAATATTATCAGCCAAAATTCTATCATATTGCAAAGATTTTACCAATACCTAAATTATACACCGAAAAAATCCAACAGCTTGATCAAACATTCATTTGGCAACACAAAATTGAATCACTTGACAAAAGTGAATTTCTCCCAAGCATAACAGAAGGTGCGAACGAATATAAGCAACGAAACATTTTAGTAAAAAATCCAGGAACAAATTTTAGACCAGCTTTAAAGGCACTAAAGCATAAATTTTTATCTTCCTAGCAAAAAGATCATCTAGCTCTTTTTACAAAAACGCAATGCTCTTACAACAAAGACTGAATCATCGAATGCAAACAAAAAATTTCAGCAAAATACGCACAATGTGAATAAGAAGAAAATTTATTCAATTTTTTTCAATAAACCTTTCTTATTGGATTTCCCCACAAAGAGTCAAAGAAAAACTATGCAACATTAATAGCACCTAATCTAAGCCTTACCGTCTGGAAAAAAAGGAAAAATCTAACTTTATGAAGATATTCATAACTTAGGAAATGTAGAAAAAAACAATAAAAGAGTGCACAGAGCATAACAACTGATTTTTAAATATTTAAAAAGTAAAGTCAAAAATAAAAAAGTTAAGCCACGTTTGGTCCCGTTATTACTTGGACATGTGTGTCGGAAACTCCGACCAGCGGAGCCCATTCACCGCCGAAAGGCGGGCGGGCCCCAGAATAGATTAGACGGCTGCTCTTCATTGAGCAGCCGTTAAAGGGGACGTGTCTTCAGAAGGGCCGTCCTAGTCGGGCCGAAGCCGGGCGACCGACTTCATAGTCCCGTCCAGCGGGGGCTCGACGACAGAGTAAAAGAGGGGGAGATCGTGATATAAAGATCGGAGAATCCACAGTGCGTTTACATATATATGGAGACACCTGTTGAGACCAAAATCAAGCTCGTGATGATACAGTCGAAACTGGCGGAGGGGAACGCGGTTCCCGCCGTTAGGAGAGATCGTCTCATAGCCGAAGGGGCTATCGAGTTCCACACTCTAAACGGTGAGAAATTCGATTGCCGCCGCGGCAACAAAGTCTGTTACAGGTGCCCGCTATTCTTCTCAATTAATGCGCAATCTGATTTATTGAAAACGTCAACGGTGTATGAATTTTGTGGTATAAAAGGGGTCGTCAGATCCACGCAATACACTCACTTTCACACCGACCTTTGTACGAGTAGCATTCCTTCGCTGCCCCTTGAACTCTCCTTCCAGGATCAGCCGCCCGTCGCAGTCGTTGCCTGCCGCCGCCGCCCGTCTCGCCGTGCCGTCGACGCAGTTCCGCCGCCGCTCGCCTTCGCCGCCCGCCGTCTCCGTCCAGCCCCGCTTGAAAGTCGCCGCCGCCGACGTTCGCCGAACTCCGCTGCAACCACCTGCTACGCATCGCAAGTAAGACTTGCCTAGACCCGGCTACGATAACCGCCCTGAGCATATCCCGAGAAGGAAAGTCTCAGGCCGTTACCACTCGCCTTGTCCGTCGAACGGGAGTTACGCCCCGCTCGAGTCAGCCCACAACCGTCATACTCTAGAAACAGAGCTCGGTTAACGCGGGCCCTAAATCTCTGCGCCGGCAGTAACCGGCCTTTCAGAGATACAAATCTGAAAATGTGACCACTTGGGAATACAGGATGCTGTTGGCATTGCTTGTTTACCTTGATTTGCCTATCTACGCCATAAATTTAAACACAAGCTGAGTAAAAACACTGGTTCTCATACAATGGCTCGATAGGCGCTAGCCCTCTTGGAGAAGGGAGAAGTAGACAGGATTGGGGACAGCGAATTTGCACTCAAAATTGTAAAAAAATTCCTTCATATTCATTATTAAGCTGGCAAATTGCAGCGTAATTTTTACATTTTGAATGAATTTTGTCTCTCAATGAGTGAGGTATGGTAATATGAAGAAATGAATGTAAAACTAAAAAAATAATTAATTCTTTTATTTCAACAAAAAGTGGTACCTTTCCTGATTTTGTTTGTGTTAACGCTCGTGTGGAATTGGCAAGAGAAAGGTTCAAGTAGTAGGGCCATCTAATGTAACATTTAGCCCTGTAATGTAGCGGCCCTGTAATGTAAAATTTATCATTTTTGCAGTGGCAATATCGTAACCAGTGAAGGTTTTCTGAGGTGTGATTATTGCTAGATGAAAAGTTTAACCAATACCCCGCCACAATCAAGTGAAACATTTTTTGTTGTCCGCAATTTTTGACTTCTCCATCGGGAAAAGATTCTCTTCAAGAACGATTGGTTACTCGATTTCACAGATTTCGACGACCGGTTAAGCTGAATTTGTGCTTTAGGAATTTTATTTGTTGAACTATGCGAAAGGTTTCTGTTGTAGTTACAAGCGTGAGGTAAGAACTGAGTGTATTGCTGACCTGTGTTCCGTTACTTACCACTGGAGGTGTCCCTCTAGTGGTCAACACACGAAGTCTATACAACATATTCCCCTCTCCATAAATAAAACAATAAACCCAAGACGATGATTACGGTTACTGAATTTAAGAACGTTACACTTCTAAGTTTATACTTCCACGGCTCCACTTACCCTCAATCCTCAGCAATACCCCGTTAACCAACACACATCGACATACGTTGAACATGAGTACGACATGCACGAACCCAAGAAGTGAACAATCGACATAAGGGAGGGGTCGGCAAACAAACATAGGATCAGGAGAAGTAACCATTAGCGAGTCAGTCAGTCCCATCGACGCCCTGAAACTAAATTGACGATGATTAATACCAAACTTTACTCCTAAACGCGTTGTCCCAAACGGTTCGGGCGTAGCCAACGGCGTCGAAACGGGACCTGAGTTGTCTTGTGTAACCTCGTGTGTCACCGCTGTGGCCGACTGTTCTGATGGAAACAGACGGGCCGGGATACCTCTCCAAGTGCTGTTGTGCCAACCAACTTGAGCTTCCACGATCGCCATTGCACTGCTGGTCTCCATGTCGTGGTGGTTTGAGACTGGTGTCGGCGGAGCAGGAATAGCGACCCGAGGGATGGTTGTGTGGACCGGTGACGAACAGGTGGGGGGGGGGGGGGAATATACTGCTGATACTTTGCGTGACTGAAACAGGCGTCACAAAGCGACTGACGAGGGGGCCAGACGATGGAACTTGGTGGCGCTGCCTGTTCTGACGGAAGTCCAGAAACTCGGATCAACTGTGGCTGCGACACCCTTGTTTACGTTGACGGCCCACCTTGTCCGACGCAAGGGGCGTCCATCCGCCTTTCGAATGACATATGACTTTGGCTCCTTGCAGACCAATTGAACAGTACCGGACAGCCATCTCTTGCCAACAAGAGTGCTTACTCGCTGTCCCACATGAAGAACGGACGATCGCGGGTCTGGTCGTCGTGGCGTGTCGAAAACTTGCTTTTTCTTGTCTAGATGACAGCTCGGACGTTACCAACGACGCAGGTAAGAATCTGGGCGTTATTTCGAGCGGCAAGAAAGGAAGGTTTCCGAGAAAATTCTGCCTCTGTAGGAGCCCTAAGCGGTGAGGGAAGAACATTAGACACTGGCGTTGAGCAGATTGCCGACTTCGCTTCCCACAACGATTTTCAGTCCGCAAACATCTTTATAAGGCTTTTTTTACGGTCTGGATGTTTCTTTCCACTAGCTTATTCGGCTGAGCAAATTCAGGACTCGAAGTTACTTGGGTGACACCTAATTTGCGGTAGAATTTACGAAATTCGGAGTAGGCAAACTGAGTGCCATTGTCAGACTCGAGTACTTCTGGGCGTCCAAAATCACAGAAAAACCATGTCATTTCGGTAATGACGGCCGATGAAATCGATCGCAATTGCACCACGCACGGCCACTTGCTGTAGGAATCGACAACTAAGATCTAAGATGTAATTCACGTTGTTGAACTCAAAAAGATCCGCTGAAACCAATTGAAAAGCATATTCCGGTATCCGGACCGGAAATAGGGGTAGCCTAGGATTTTTTGGTCAGTTCTCCTGACACACGTTACAACTGGCTACCAAGTACCAAATTGCGGTCTTCTCAACCCGGCCAATAGACGGAGGACTTCACCCGTAGACTCCTCGAAGTGGACATCATGGACGCCATTCATCGTCTCGCGCCATAGGGCCATGCGCACAACCAGTCTGGACCCGAACAACATAACGCTCGAAAAACAAAAAAGAATGAGTCTAGGACTGGTTGTAATCTTGTTTGCGTCCAGAGGGTCCGTGAACGTAAAAGTTTCATAGATTTTTAACCCATCCCGACTGAGCAGCGACAGCAGCAAACCTACAACAACTTCCTCATCCTTACCGGCCTTGTGTGTGGCCATAAGGAACCATTCAAACTGTCGCCGCCACTGCGACCATTCTACGGACACGTCGACGCCGTAAAATTAAACAGGACAGGAAATTTTAACGAGGACGCCATGGTTAACAGTCCACGTTAATACTGTGGAAGTTTCAGAGTTACTTGCCTACGAATGGCCACGATAAACTCGGATTCAGGACGACCACCACGTAAAAGTTCAGATCAACGTGGTAGAAAACGGGACACTTCTGACACCATGTTGCAGTTTCTAGCGTGACTTAAGAACTGGGACATTCCACGCCAAAAAAACAATCAACAGCGCGTCAAAATTTAGATTTTGTTAAAAATTGAGTGTGTATTGGAAAATACAACAACAATTTATTGTCCAATTTTTGGATTTTTTATTTAATTAGTTTAAGAGTTATAGCGATGTAAAAATCGTATTTTTTTTCATTTTTCGTAAGAGCAGAAAATTTGTTTCCTTTTATTCTTGCCTCTATTTTTCACTCGATTGAGATTTTTAAAATGTCAATCGATTCCTTATTACTTTCTTTATATAGCTCATAAATGAAATTTCTTTTTAATATAAAGTTAAACGTATAGTTAAAAGAATGTTAAAAAATTTCTGCCAACTTCAAAATTGTGTATCACAGAATGCTTGTCGGTTGCGAAATTTTAATTTTTACCACATGGAAGGACTATCATTTATCATTATGTAAAAAAATTACGTGACCTTTTTTCTTTATAGTTGATAATTAATTCAATCTATAAAGGGCTGTTTTTGCATCTCAAGACGTTTTTTTTGGCCCCAGAGCCTTCTCCCCCCATGAACGTCAGTCCAGAAGCTCTTGGTTAGTATGAAAATTTAATAGACTATTATTTTGGTTATTAATTATCCAAAATTGTGTATTTATAGACGACCTAAGAAGACAGGTTCAAAAAGACTTAGATAGCATGCAGATTAGACAACATCAAACATGGCAAGAACGACAAGCAATAGCTGCATGGGGACGGCATGATAGAAGAAGAATTTTCACAGAATATGTTTCAAGACAGCCACTGTATCATTCAAAATGTGATCAGTGTCACGAGGACTTCAACCAATGCTCTGTAAGATGTATGACCTGCAAGAAACACCTTTGTTATCAATGTGATACAAACATTCAATCTGGTATGCCATTTTATCGAAGGCTATTCTGTTCTTGTGACCGCTTGGAACTATTACAACCAGACCATTTTATCGATGCAGAGGGAAACATTATAACCAAAGGTATGGGAATAAGAAGGTAAATTACCAAACATAGCAACTTTTTACTTGTCATTTTACAGATGTCTGCGTCCCGTGCTTCGTACCTCATAAATGCTACGATGTAATTTATAAATTTTAATAGAAGCAATTAGAAGAAAAGAGAGAACAGTGGAAAGGACAGAGAATGAGAAAAGTTTGCACTCAGATGACAGATTAGAGAGAGAAGAAGACGAGGAGGTATTGGATAATCTAAAGGTGAAACAGGTAAAAATTATTTACAAAATATACACACAAGTTTAAAAGATATTTATGTTATTTACATTAGAGAAAGAAAAAAAGAATCGAAAATGACAGCTTTGGGAGTGAAGAAGAAGAAAACCATAAAAGATTGGACAGCGGACTAAGGAATCAGGTAATAAATAGGTACAAAATATACATATGAGTTTAAAATAGTTTGAATTTACAATAGAAAACAGGAAAATCACACAACGAGACAATATTAGAAAGTGAAGAAGAACACGAAGAAGGATTAAACAGGGGAATATGGAATAAGGTAAGAAGTAAATACAAACTAAAAAAAACAGGTTTAAACAGATTTTTTTTAAGACAATAAGACAAACAGGTAATGAGAGCGTTGAAAGCGACGAAGAAAACGATGGAAGATGGGGCAGAGGAGTAGGGGATCAGGTAAATAATATATACAAAATATACAAACAAATTCTTAAAATTCCTATTTGCAATAAAACAGAAAATAAGACAATCAGATACCGAGAGCGCAGAAAACGAGGAAGAATACTTTGAAATATGGGAAAAAAGAAAAGCGGAACAGGTAAAAAATATATACAAAATAGAATTCAACTTTCAAATATTGTTTATATTGTTACAGCACAACAAGAGTACAAGGCGAACAGATGTGACTTTACAAAACGAAGAAGAAGACGATGAAGGAAGCGGAAAAGAAACGGGAAAACAGGTAACAAATTTATAAAAATAAACATTTAATTTTAAACATTGTTATGTATAACAGGAAAGGGAAGGAAGGAAATTATATGATAAAACAGTACAAAATCAAGTTGAAAACGAGAAAGGATGGAGCAAAGGCATGGGAAAACAAGTAACAAATATATACAAAATAAACATACAAGTTATTAACATTGTTACTTACAACAGAAAAAGGAAGGAATAAGGCTATCAGATAATGAAAATGTACAAAACGAAGAAGAAGACGAGGAAGGATGGGACAAAGGAATGAAAAAACAGGTAACAAATATATACAAAATAAACATACTAGTTTTTAACAAAATTTTTTATAATAGAAAGACAAAGAAAGACATAGTACGTCGACTGAGGCTGCCTATGTCAGCGAGGCAGCTGCTGCTGAGGCTGAAGCTGAATCGTATGAAATCTCGCTCAAAGCCAGGTCATCCGCGAACAGAACCGGGGCGGTTACTCGTTCAAAATTGGCAATGGAAAATGGAGGTACAGCTATTTTCCACCTAAAATAGACGAGATGGAAATAAAGAAAAACAATTTTTGTAGATCCCAAATTGGCACAATTGCCTTATGTAAAAATAAATCGTCTGACGTTACCTATCGCTCACCAGGAAAAAAAGAACAGAAGTAGGAAGAGGAACAGGAAGAGGAACAGGTTTAGGAACAAGAACACGCACAGGAAGAGGAAGAGGGAAAGGAATTAGAACAGGAACGGAAATGGGAACAGGAAGAGTAGGGAGACCAAAAAAAGAAAAAAAACGTTTATTGAAGTAGTAAAATTAACATTGTGTGTACTTTTTTGTTGTGTTTGAGCATTTAAAAAATAACTGTGTAACAAGTGTTTTAAAAATAACTTGCAATAACCTAGTCCTTATTTGGAAATGAATGCGGTCAGACAAAAGGAATACAACGAATTCAGAAGCAGAAGAGTTTTCTTTCGATTTAAAAAAATAAAATAAAACGTATTCTTCGGCAGTAATTTGGGCTGAGCGATGTACGAATTATTTAACCTTATGAAAAACGCAACCAAATATAAAGTAAAATGGAACCAGTTTTTTAAAAATTACTTTACTTAAACGATTATTAATCAACAATTCGTAAACATAAGAAAAAGCCATGTCTTAAGAAAATATAGCCCATCAAAGCCTAGCTTCGGCCCGAAATCGATAACATTATATAGACTTGAAATTACCAAAATTTGATCCTCAACCCGCCCTGAATAATCTTGTCAAAAACTCACCCAAGTATAAAGTAAAATGGAACCAGTTTTAAAAAATTAACTTTACTTCAACGATTATTAATGAAATCAACAATTGTTAAACATAAGAAAAAGCTATGTCATAAGAAAATATAGCCTATCAAAGCCTAGCTTCGGCCCGAAATCAATAACATTATATACAGTTGAAATTACCAAAACTTGATTCTCAACCCTGCCCAAATAACCTTATCAAAAACTCACCCAAATATAAAGAAAAATGGAACCAGTTCAAAAAAAAATGAAAGCCACTGGGTGTCCGCCTTCGAGATTTAGTTGTGCATACGTCAATGGATGAACCGGGCTTCTTAAAATGGTAATAAGCAAATGTTAAACAACAGCCGCCGTAGCCATTTGTAAACAAACACAAACTAAAAATTAACTAACCAACCTTTCATCACAAAAGATACCTGAAACAATACACTTTTGCATGGAGAATCCAACTATAAGAAAATTTCACCCAAAAAACGAAAACTCGCCGCACAGGAAGGTCCCTAAATTCACCAACCAATCACAGGCCGACTTATGTCACCGAAATTGGAATTTTGATTAAACAAATAAATATTTAAAATTAACGAAGAAACAAACAGTTTTGCAAACAAACTTAGGACACGCAGTTTTAGGCGGCAAATAGCATGAAAAAAAAAGGAAAAAGTTCCAGTTTCAGCCCGAAAAAATTCTGCTCAATTCGCAGCCAATCGCCATCCGGCTGGAACCCCTGCCGAAACAATAAACAGTTTGGGACCCATAATAACCACGGCATAGCCTTCTAGCTTCACTAAAGTAAATCTCTCAGGGATTAACTTTAAATCAACGATTCTTACTGAAATCAACCATTTGTAAACATAAGAAAAAGCTATGTCTTAAGAAACAACACCTAGACCCGAAATCAATAACATAATTTACAGTTAAAATTTCAATTTATTTTAAGCCAGATAAAATCTTCAGTTCAATAAAGCAACAGTTAAAGGTCTATAATCATTAAAAAAATTAAATACTATTTTCTAAAGACAAACCTCTTTCTGAAAGTTTGAGAAAAACCAAGACATACCTGTGTCTTAACTTTGTGAGCATGTGTTGGTTTCTATTACCAGTAAAAAAAAGTTTAATCAACCGTTAAAAAAATTTTTAAAATTATAGATGATACAATAATCATAGAAAAAAAACACAAAATTTGGTAGAGATGATAGCTGTAGTAGTGAGAGAACCGAAAAAATTGAGTTTTTCAATAGGTTCTTTAGGGCAAGAATTTTTTAGGTACTGCTTTAGATTATTAGGTTGTGCAGCCATTAACTCTAGTAGAGTTACAGTGTTACATGCAAAATGCCAGATTGCCCAATAAAATTTCTAGCTCCTTTAGAGCCTTTTAGAAAAACCCATCCACTGGAGGAGAAGTTCAAGTACTATTAATTTCTTTTCGCATTTCATGTAAAATGTTATCGATTTGATTGCTTTCATGACAAATACAGATGAGTTGTTTTATGTGTCTGTGACAATAAGGAATTTAAAGGGAACAATAGGGAATCAATAGCAAAATTTATAGCTTTATTGCAAATAGTTTAAGAAATAGAAAGCAAAGAAATTTTTTGCGTCAAATCCACAATAATTGCGTGCTTGATATTCATCAATTATACCATTACTTGGTACATAAATAATTTTTTTAAATCTGAATAATATAGAAAGTTTTGCCAATTTTTGAACGGTAGCAATGGATTTGTGTAAATAAAAAAATCATTGATAAATATTGTTATTTGAATACACCCTGGGTTGGGGCAAGTTGATACATTGCAACATGGGGCATGTCTGCAGAACAAAATGGCCTTTCAAAACGTCAATGAGGTACTTTTATATATAGTAGGAATGTTAAAGATGGTTGGTACATAGAGAAGAAAAACTGAAAGATGCCAGTACCCAGACGGTCACATTGTTAAAGCTGTTGCTAATTTCTCAGTCAAAAATATTTGTTGCCGATTGCCATAGTCCGCCCGAAGACAGGATCTCTAAATTTGGAAGACCCGTTAAAAGGCCTATAATTTTTACCAATATAAATTTTGTTGTAATTGTAAAGTTTTTGTAGGTCGCCAGGGACGCTGATCATCAGAGCTTTCTTGGTGGCTGATATCGGCAACAGCCTTTGTTCAAATATTTCTCCCTGTAGAAGCAAAAACATTTTTCTGCGTCAAAAGTTAGTCTCAATAAAGTCAGTGGTACAATCTGCTTACATTCTTCTTTAAAAAGTATTTGATTGCAGGTATTAACTTAATTATTGTTACAGGTTAATGATTATGCTGATACTTTTCAATATCTTGTGTAGCAAAGGCAGTGTAGCAATTGTCCATTCAATATAAATCGATGGAAAATTACTGTAAAAACGCCAAAAATTAGGAGATATCACCCATATACGATTGTTCTTCAGGTATTAATATTTAGAATGTGTCATAATTTCATGTCTGAAGTAATCCTAATTTGTTCGTGACACGTGATCTAGAAATATTTATTAGAAAACCACAGCCCACATCCATCAGCATGGCCACAATTTTTAGTCATTGCAATGTTGAGGCAAAAGTTGATCCCTAACGTCATCCAAAAAAGGAACCCTAGTGACAGCAGTTTCAGCGTCTGGAACTGTGATCCCCCCGTTTTGTGTCTTCACATGGTAGAATGGTGACATCTTACACTATTAGTTTATAGTACCCAGCTTTGCTTCATTTTGTAGAGTTCATTTTGAGAACTATTTCCTAAATGGTTCTCAAATTGGCTCAGCTGGAGGAGCAAATAAATCAGGATGGATGACTGACAAAGAATTCAACCAATTCATGCATCATTTCATCAAACACGCCAGGCCATTGATGGACAACCAAGCAGCACTAATTCTCAACAACCATTCAGCCCATCTTTCTATCGAAGTGCTTAACTTGACGAAAAAAAATTGGAATTATGGTTTCATTTCCTCCACACTGCTCTAACAAGCTTCAGCCTTTAGACAGGAGCGTCTTTGCGCCAAGGCTTTGCTGGTTTCTAAAAGTGCCACAACCATGATTACCATTTTCATTCCATTTTTGACAGGACCTCCCTCCAGTTGATGAACCAGGTAGAATGTGATGGTGTTGATAAGGCTAAATTCCCATGATGTACATTTCGGTTCGGTAGTTGGCAGATAATCTCTCGGGAAAACGGATCTGGTTCGACACAATGTTGTTCCTGCCAAATTTCACGTCCGCTATTTCATTTTATTGCTGAAGGGATTTTGCAGCGAAAGACGGATCAACTAGTTAATGCTGTGGTTCATGAGCGCATTTACGCTCCCAACGTTTTAACTTATACCCAGCAAGGAAATTCTCACTGAAGTCGGCTCAGCTTCATCTTTGAAAATAGCCGAGCTCGGTTTCGTGACATCTATTGAGACTAGATTGCAGACGTAAATAGCTGAAGCCTAATTGGTTTTCTGGTGCATGAAATTCCATGAGTTCCTTTTCACTGTTCTGGGCTTAAATAATTGCAGACTCGTTACTTGGGTTGGCGTGACCAGCGTCACACATTCCCTGTTAGGTTTGCATGCCATTTGATTTCTTCACAGACTTTGGTGGTCTTCCCCTACTTTTATGACCAAGGATACATTTGCTTACCTTTGTTCGGAAATTTTTTATAAATAGGAGTTTTTAATTCTTTATGGGAGCATCCACGAAATGGCAAAATAATTGATGATCAACTCGCTTTCTCGTTCCTATTGCAGCAGGAGGCTCAATGTTTGAAACATTCCCCCTTGCATGATTTGTAGATATTTTAAGTTAGAAGTTCACTTTATAGAGGCATAAGAGAATGGAAAAGGAACACGTACCAGGTGGACCAACTGTGCCTTGTCAAGCCCGAGCTTTCATATTTAGCTAGTTTAGGACTACAGAACAAAATTGTTGTTACCTGTGGGTAGGTTCTCACTCGGCCGGAATCGATTGGAAAATGGTCCAATCGATTGATTAATTATATAAAAAATCCTAATCGATTTCCAATCGACTAGAATTTTTTACCATCGATTATAGTCGATTGATTAATTTTTCTCAACGATTATAATCGATTAAAAGGCAAAAAAATTAAAAAAATTTACAATCGATTATAATCGATTATATGTTGCAAAAATTACAATTTGATTGCAATCGTGTTAATGCATGATGCTTAAGGAAATTCGTTTTAATCGTTTATTTCTTAGACTGAATTGAATAGTGAACTGAATACATTCTTATTTGTTTTGAAAGTATTCGTTGGCAAATTCGGATATTGGAATAAATAAACGTTCACCGAATCACCGTTCAAGAATCTTTAATTCTTTATCGAGTCTAAACTAACTGTCGAAGATCCACTGTCTACTACAGACGAAAGACGACGTCGGGAGGTGAGAATGAATAATGCTTCTTTTGACAACTGTTTAGTGTTTAATGGAATTCAGTGACACTAAAAGAAAAAAAAATTAGGAAAATTTTTAATAGAAAATTGGTCAATTAGTCGATTATTTTTTATCCAATCGATTGATTAATATTTAAAAAAGCAAATCGATTATGCGTCGATTGGTTAATTTTGCCGTCGATTATAATCGAATGATTAATTAGTCGATTAAAATCGATTGGAATCGATTATTAGCAAATCGACTGAGAACTCTACCTGTGGGGAATCGACAAGTACGCAAATACCTAACGTGATTGCAACAAAATAACAGCAAGATAGTTGGCGATGGCAGTAAAGGAATGACAAGGCAGTTAATGACGGTAGGAAATGAAAGACAAAATAGGTGTAATGGCAGCAAATGTACGACAGGAAGAAGGTGACACACATAAAAAACCAAGAGGCACTCGGTTGATTAGTGATACAATTGTACTAATCCAAGCTGTGATTCATAAACACACACATTCTAGAAGTGGAGATCATACACTTTCCAACCAGAAATACGTCCCAGCAAGCTTTACGTCTTTGTCCTTTATGCAGTAGTTTTTCCCACTGAGATATTCAGGACTACCAGCTATCATCATTCCATAAATACATTTCTATTGTTCTACAGAAAATGTATTTTATTTTGTGCCACAATAACTCACAATTAGATTATAAAAATTCAGTATTAACGAAATTCAATGATTGACAAAATTTTAAATAAGATTTGTTTTTCAATTTTCAAAAGATTTTTTCAATTTATTTATTTGGCAACTTTTCCCATAAGTCATAACGATAAGATACAAATATTGCATACGGCAGCCATTGCTGGACGGACGTTGATGTGTAAAGACTTCTATTTATGAAAAAGTTTTTGCTGATTTAAATTATTCTTTGCTCTTAAAATCGGTCAAATTTGTCACAACACGTTACTTCAGGAAAGCTATCCTGTTTTGTTTACGGAAAGTGTTTGTGAACTAGGAGCTAATTTACATTTTTCTGAACAGCAGGGCATAAAAAACTTCACGTATCTTTATGTAAATGAGTGGAAGAAGGTCATCTGATACTACCTGCTCTACTGTGTTGCAGAGAATTAGTGATGATTCAATTCGCTTTATAAGATAAGTAAATTCAATGTTTATCATTATTCCCCACAAAATCAATAATTTTCTGATATTTCCATTTACCTTCACAACCACACCGCTACAGGTAAGCTATTTCTTTTGTTTTATAGCGGAAAATTGTGAACCTTAAGCTTTACAGTTTTCTGAACGGATGGTCGTGTTTATTTTATGTTTTTTACGTGAAAAAAATTGCAAGCTAGTTTGAAACCTGGAGGGAATATTACCGTTAAACTTGCAGACTCAAATCCAATTGGCAATTTTAAGAGTTTCAGTATTCATGCCGTCATCGAGACAGCCAGCCCTTTGTGTGACATAGGGCAGCTTTTTCCAATCCACAGCCCAACGAAATCTGTCATTTTCTTTCTAGAAAGTTAAAAATAACCATATTAACACGTAGAAGATTTACAACAGCTATAAGAATTCTTTGTTGTGAAACAGAATTCCCTGGCTTATAGTGGTGACAGAGGAAAGGCAATTTCAAACATCGTGGGAGGTACCGGTAATTTATCAAAGAGATGTTAATCTTTATTGCCCTACCGCTGAAAAAATATTAAACAAATAATAAAAAATGTCGTTTACTGTTGAGGCCACAATTCTTGAAGACACACTGGGAATTTCAAGTCTAACTCGACATTAAAAAAAAAGAAATTCTAAAATTCGTGCTTCTGCTGCAAGAATTGCAGTAAAAAATACGAGTAGAGGAACATAAATCTAAATGGGTTGTAAAAAAGAGCTTTGGGGAAAAAACCATGCAAAACATTTTAAATATTTTGAAAGACAAATCGCGAAAGAAGACGAGGTACATCGTGTCAGTGATATCACAAAACACTTTCGAATGTTGTTATATGAACTGGGATTGTGATAGCGTTCAAAGGTAAGCAAGTGTGAGTTTGTAAAAAAGTTGATGAGCCACTTTGGCGACAAATTTAAAAGTTGTTACCCATTCCTTTCAATGTGTGGGGCAAATTATATTCAAATCGCATTTGATACTTGAAAAAGGTTTACTGAAAACTTTGATTTGGATATGAGTTCTGGTTACAAGATAAAATTTCTCTAAATATCAATTGATTTTAAAGATTTGTAAAAATGTTGCAAAGCATTGTCATGTAATAGTTATTGCCTTCATGTTACGTAATTTAATATTGAAAATGACTTGCAAAAATGTAACCATTCCAGATATCATTGCCAGAGAAGATAAGTTAGCAAATATTTTTAAATCTTTAAGCGTTAAAAGAGGTTAACAATAATCGTTGAATAATCTGGAAAAATTTTTTCATATTTTTTAATGATCATTTTTACATTCCAATGCAGGTATCAGGGCTCATAAAGACAAAATTGCCACGTCAAATAGGATGGCCACAAGAATAAAAACTGTAATGGATGATATTATTTCTGCCGTCACTAATAGACTGTACAAGCCAGAAAACACATTTTTGGATGTACTTAAAAACTACAACAGGTAAAGAATACAATTGCTATTCTCATAGCCGTTTAAATAAATACTGAAAACAACTTTACTGTTGTAAATAGCAAAGCGTAAAGTGATGGACGTAAAGAGACAGTACAGTGCCGGTCCAGTTATAAAACCGGCCTGTGCGCAGTTCTATAACTGAATGGTTCTATAACAAAGCCCTATATGTCAGAGCCACCCATCGCCGTTGTTTTTTTAACTAAAATTTTTATCTCAGTACAACAGATAAAGGCGTTAACCAAAGTGGTAATGCTATGCCGAATGAAACTCGAGTCCCACGACCGATTCATACTTTACAAAGTAATTGTACTCCCATAACAGGCTAGCCCTTTTGTCACACAAACAAAAAAACATTTCTCTTTTTATGGTTTCCCTGTATAATTACTTAGTCATGCTGTTTTTATCTCAAGTCATAACACGTTTGTTGAAAATGGCTAAGCTAAGTTTTAGTTACAGTTTATTTGTACGATTTAATGCGTAATGTGTGTATGTCCGCCGCTCAACCATGGATCTAGTTTGAAATCCAGCCGATGGTGGCACTGAAACTCGGCAGAGAAAAACTGGCTCTACAACCGAGTTGGTTCCTTAGCTAGACGTTTCTGTAACTGAACCTCTACTTGGGCATTGCGTCAGTTGTAATTTTGTTAATTTTGTTGTTAGAGAAACCGAGCTGGCATTTGGGGCTATTAAGGAATCTATTGCCCGATAACGAAACCCTCACGGAAATGGATACGTTACGTGACACCGCGGAATTGTAACACAAGACATTTCTGATGATGGTGACGACTTTCTTCCTTGGATCAAATTGAAGTCGAAGAGTATATAATAATGGAAACCGGAAGATTACGACAGACATTCACATTCACATATATTCCGATTGAACCATATATAAATAACGAAGGATGTTGTCTGAGCCCATCCTGGCCTTAATAGACAGTAGGAGATTACTTTCCGTATCGAAATGTTTAAGACTGCATGGATGGAATTTTTATGTTGGGAATTATTAGCCAAAGCGTACCGAATACTCCAATATTGACTGGATGGAATTCTTGGATAGTCAGAGATTTACCTTTAGAGCGAGTAGGGTGTGCTATTTCAGACCATCTGTTTAGTTTCAATTTAAGTCAGTAGATTTAAAGTGTGCTTTTTTCCGCAAATAGACGCATCACATATTTGAGTGGATATTGTAAAAGAAACAATGAAAGATATCTTCGATTCTCGGAGGTGTTTACCAGAAATACAGTACCCACCAAACGATTGAGAACACCCTCTGTTTTTCAATGCATTCTTATGGCACTACGTGTCTCAGAAAAACTTTAATATCTTTAAAACCGTTCCAGCTAGAATTTTTTTCTTACTTCTTCTGTCAGGAGAAAAGACGTGCTACAAATTTTGTGTACATGAAAAAATTGTAGGAGTAACCCCCAGTGCGATAAACCCTCGTTCACATTTCACAAAGAACAGCAGACACTTCGTCTGCTGACAAGAAAAGAATGGCGGGGGGTTGCACCATCTAGTGGTGCTCTTAGAAAAGTGAATATTATAGCAACACTTCCCCGTAAGGGGAAACGGACACAAAAATTATGTCTTTAAGGCATTTTTCTTTCAGACGCATTGAATTCTTGGTATCTTTGAAAGAGATTTTTGGTAGGTAAATCAAAACATTATTCTGCTGTTTGAATCAGACTTGGAGTAGAACATACAGATATAGAGCCAGAAGACATTTCAAAAATGAGACGGAACAAGGCTTTAGTAAACATATCAGCAGATTTTTTGTTGTAGACACATATTGCATATTAATTAGCCCCATTGCTTGGTTTTTCCGAACATAATGATACTGAACATCAAAATGTTTGCGTGTTCATGATTTTCAGGATTTTTATAAGGTGAATAGCTCCCTGTTTATCACAAAATAACGCTATTGGAGCTTTTGGGAAAATTCCAACATCTGGCAGCAAGTTAAGCAACGCGGCTTTTTGTCTCGTTGTTTCACAAGCCGCAAATAACTCGTCTTCCGTTGTCGATAGGGAAACATTTTGCTGTTGTCGACTTCCCCAAGTCACAGAGCCTCCGTTCAGCATTACAACATACCCAGTTGTCGATAGCCTGGTGTCTATGTCTCCCGAATAGTCAGGAGTCAGCATCACAAAAAGCGATTAGACACTCACGTCTTTGTTGTTGCCGAAAAAAATCCGATTATTTGTTCCCCTTACGTAAGCAAAAATTCTTTTGACAGCATTTGTGTGGGGTTTGTCAGGATTCGATGAATATTTTGCATCTTGGCTGACGGTACAATAAATTTACAGTGTAAGATTGTTGTGAAACAAACCATTTATTATTAGAACGATCACGAGTAATGTGAAGGCCAACACCGCGATCAACTATTTTAGGTTTCATTACAAAATGAAGATAAGAGAAGAAAGAGGACACGAGTTGGGCTGTGGTGCACACCAACAGGCCATCATCCACCCATAAATAAAGAATGAAAAAAAAACATTGCCTTTTTGATAATTGTACGTGCACACACTGATCTACTGCACTAGGAATCGGACCAAAGGTAGTTACCAGTCCATCGAACTAGGTATTCCATACTCTTCTATCTTGCGTTAGTCCGTATAAGCTTTTGTGTAGCCGATAAACATCTCCTCCCCTACCAGCAACACAAAAACCTGCTGTTCAAGATAAATCTCTTCGGTAATTTCACCATAGAGAAAAGCAGATGAGACCAATTCAATATCAATTTCAGTCAGCATGGCTGTTTTGTCTCGGTGCGAGTTGAATTCAAGTTGAGTGACGCCACTGTTTGAATTGCTATTAAATGGCATGAGATCTCAACGATCCAAACTATACGAAGATGCAAGCGAGACTGTCGTTCCCCGTACTGCAGTGCCACCGCTGTCTCGTGGTTGGGGAGACGGGGACATAACAACCCTCTTTGCAAGCGGTGACATACAATCGAAATTAGCCACTTGAAAATAAAAAACACATCGGGAAAGTTCGAAACATTAAAAGGTACACACATTAAATCGTACGAAAGGGTATTCGCATACACAAGCGACATGTAAATTTGCATATAGCGCACACAAACGTGGGAATATAATACAAACGCTACTCAATTGCCCCCCCTCGCTGAGTGTTCGTGGGAGTGGGAGGAGAAAACGTCAAATCGGACTGCTGGTCACCAGTTCATCATCCGTCTCGGTCGCGTTGCTCAGGCCGGCTCGGTGTCTGTAGTAAATGGCCGTAGATACCGGCGGTTTTGTTATAACACCCTCCCGCTGGCGAATTTGATCCGATATGATCGGAATTTGCCCACGCTCACGACGACGCCTTCTTTGTCCCATGAAAGGGTTTACGTATCTTGGTCGGAAACCCGGGACCCGATAGTGAGCGGTGACAATGGATGAGCCCGCTCATCATATTTCATTAATCACCTCGTTGATTTGCGACTACCGGTCGCGCACTTCCATGATTTCCCGCCATCGTGGGGCAAACGACGATCGGTGGGCTGGTAGAATAGATCTCAGTTAACGACAGAAGATTATCTCATCGAGGGACCTTCCGATCTCTCTCGGGGTGTTCCTGAACTCGAATAGGCCCTGCAGGAATTCGTGCGAATTGAGATCACCGGAAGAAGCCAATTTTTCCACCAAGGGTTTCATGGCGTCCACCTGAGGCCTTGGTGTGGCTATTGCTTTGGGCGTAATACGGCGATGAGTTCTGCAATTCCACGTCCAGTTATTATCCATCATATCATCCATCATCCATCATATTATCCAGTTTCCGGCCGGATTCAAATAGATCTGTCGTTACTTCTTCGAAAACGCGCTTTGGAAGGATATCCCAGAGAACGGGTTCGCTTGGTTAAGAAGGGAGTCGTTCTTGGCAGACATGACAACGCTAAATTATCAAAACGGTATCGCTGTTAAAGCCGGGCCAATATATTATCTGACGGGCCCGTCGTTTTATTCTGGCGATCATCTGATGGGCGAAGTTGAGTTTCGCGAGGACGTCGCGGCGGGCACGTTATGCTTTCCGCTTTACGCTTTCCGAAAAATACCAAGTTGTCGTCCACGGATACTTCATTCCGTATGGTCCAATACTGTCGCACGGATGGGGCAGCTAGCTCACGACATGCAGAAAATCCAGATTCGACGGTGGCGATGAGGGCCAAGTATGCCGCTTCAGTTGCTGCTACTTCGCGTAGGCTGTCGATCACCATATCTTTCCGTTCGGACGGAGTCTCTAGCGATGAAGCTAGTTGATCGCAGTCGTGCGAATGTGTGGTGGGGATGGCCGCTACACGCCTCAGCATCATGTGCCGTACGAAGGCTTGGTTGTCTTCTCTGGCTTCCTCATCCTCAGTGCCAGGGTCGTTCACCGGTGTGCGTGATAATGCGTCCGGAATCACATGATTCCGCCTCTTTCTCCACGCGGTTGTGAAGACGTATGGCGTCAGCCGCTCCTTTCAGCATTGCAATTTTGTATTTTCGATCGCGTCCAAAGTGTAACGATCCGAAATCTTATATTTATCCGAAACCAGTATTTGGTAGTCGATCATCAAGGTTAACATCATCGTCGAGGGCCGCGTTGAAATGGGCCAACACTGTAGGTGCCGTCAATGCCGCTTTGACCGTGGCGAAAGCACCTTCTTGGTCCGGCGTCCACATAAAGGAATTTCGGGAGCTAAGCAATTGTCGTAATGGGCCCTTGATGGTCATCACTTCAATTTCTCTACGAGCCCCATAAATGAGTGGAGCTCCGTTATATTGGCCGGTCGGGGGAAATCCCAGATTGTCATGAGTTTGTCCGGGGCCACTGGAAAACCCCGATGCTGGATTTGGAATTCAACCCACTTCACGGGCTGCCACGCAAAGTGAAACTTATTTTCACTAAGAGTGATTCCAGAATTTTGTGCGGCGGTCAACACCGAAGGAACTCCCACCATATGCACCGAGAAGGATGAATCAAATCGAAGGATGTCGTCGACCACCCGAACCACACTGGGGCACGAAGGCGATATCTGCGCGTCGATTGAATTCGTCACTGGAACAACAGAGACACATGGAGGCCCGGAGAAATTTGTAGTGGCCCCACGGAGTCATAAAAATTGTTAAATGTTGGCTGTCGGGGTGGAGCGGGATCTGGAAGTACCCGTTGACTGTGTCGAAGGTGCTGAAGAACTGAGTCTCGCCGTCGCGGAAATAAACTTAATCGACATCGGCGACGGCGTCGCGAAGCGTCCTTGTCGGATTAGGTAAGTCATCGGACATGTCGATTAAGTTTAGTGTGGTCAACACATGCGAATGGAGTTGTCCGGCTTCCTGGCCACTACTAAGGGCGCCGCCCATTCAGAGGGTTCCATGACCGACTCGATGGTGCCTTTTTCTTGCAACTCGTCTAGTAGCTGCTGCACTTTTGGGCGGTTGGCAAATGCAATGGGGCTGGTGCCATTACAATAATTTCGCTCTGCGTCGTCTTTAAATCTAATAACCATGTCCGGCCCATCCATGCATCGAAAACCCGTAGATTGGTCAAATACATTGGCGAATTCTTCGACAAGCTCTTTTTTTACCCCCTCTATCTGTTCTTCCGACGGATCGTCTGGATTCTCTTTCGGGAATGCCGTCGGCGTGCCATTGTCGGTCCCGCCCCTGGAAGAAGAATGGAGTTGAGTACTGCGAATCGGCATCTCGGATAGTTCTCGTGTGAGATGCCGAGAACGATACAGTCGTGCCAAGATATAAGGAGGCCGGATATTTCAAGGCTGACTACGATTGTCAGGTTGGTGTTGACGATGCTGTAGCTCGTCACAACTTCCACCTGGCCGACAACTAGTAGAGGGGATGTGATCGCCATGACCGATCGTAGGATGAGGATAGTAAATTCGCCTCCATCATACCAAGTTTTGAGGGAAAATCCAGCCCGCCCACCAATATCTCAGCGCCGCCGTCGGGTATCGTGTCATATATAGTTGTGAGTTGCTGCCCCCGATCACCCAACATTCGTAAAGAGTGCGCGGCGCCATTATCGACACGCACCCACAAAGCCGACGAGGATCCGGCTAATCTTGCTTTGCATTTTTCAAGATGTAAACGACGGCTGGTGTGTCAAATCGAAAGTTTTTCTAGTTTTTTCATCGTCAAAATATGGAAAATTTCCGTCCGTTAGAATAAAAAGTTCTGAGATTCTCAAAATGAATTCGACGATCGTTGTCGTCCTCATTAGCCGAAATATTGTTTACTGATTTCAAAAGCCTAAATATTTTCTTTCTTTTCAACTCATCGATTAAATTGTAATCATTCATCATTTTTATTTTACAATGTAATATTTTGAATCTTGTTCTGAGCTAAACCACACGCGAAAGACAAAATTCGTCTAGTTTTTCGTGCCAAACGGTGTTTCTAAGGATGATTAAACCTAAAAAGGAATTTTCTTGAAAATAATTTATTGCCAAGGCTAATATTAGACTCTCACTTTTATGCTTGAGGCAAAAGACTTCAGAATTCAGATTTAAGATTTTTTAGGATTGAACCCCTAATCTTAATCAAGATTGAGACGCAAGCAAATTTCCGAATACGACCCCTGGTTGCAAGCTGTCATCACTGCAGCTGTTTGATAATGAGCCTTGTTGGCAAAATATGGGCATTACATTCAAGTAGACGTGGTATTCAACGCGTATTAAAAGACGGCATTTATTTGGAAGAAACTGGGCCTTATATGCGGTCCAAAGCGCGTCTAAAAACGGCTTTTACCGGGCCCAAAGTGGTATTATTTTATTTTGTAATAAATATATGATGAAAGCACATATTTGGCGCAATGAAAGGGTATATATGTACTGCATAAGAAGGTTAAGCACCACTATGTAATGCTTTGAGCCATTTTATCAGTCGCAGCGTGTTCTCAATTGAAAAAGGTGTCGCCGTTTTCATCTCAGTTTTCTACGACTTGTTTTAATTTTCGAAATTGTATTGAAATGGCCTCAAATAGTGAATACATCGTAAGTCAGAGACAAAAAAGAAGAAGAGTGCAGGGTGCTCTTAATAATATTGTGTTAGCTATTTCAACGAATTCTGTAACGAGACAAAGCGCGTTATATGAAGGACTCCATGCTAGTTAGTATGTTGAGTTACCAATGGAGCTTTCGGAAAGTGAAGAATTAATTGAAAATAATTACGAAAACGACGCGTTGCCGCTTGATAGCAAGTGCGACGAAGGGGAAATTTCAATTGATTGTGCATCCGTGCATGATAGATATGGTTTTTTTTCAGGTGTGACTGTTGACGCAGCCAATGGTGCGATGTCGAAAAAATTTACGGAAAAACTCGCGTCTTGGGCAGTGACTTTTCGTGTAAAACAAAATGCCATTGACAATCTCTTAACGAATGTGCTACCTACTATTGTCGTATATGAAGAACTAAACCTACCAAAAACGTGCAGGACTCTCTTAAAAACAAAAGTCAATCTTAAAGTAGTAGTACTCGGACATTTTTTCCATTTCGGGCTTGCTCTTGGTATTCGGTTTATGCTACGCAGATATTGTTTCCATTTAAAGGATGTTAGTATGCTGAAAGTAATCCGCTTTCTCATAAACACTGATGGACTTTCAGTTGCTAAGGCTTCCGGCAGCCAAGTTTACCCTATTCAGTGTAAATTCTTTGACAATGCGATGATGAACTGGCCTCCATTCATTATGGCAATGTATCACGGATATAGTAAACCGAAGAACACAAATGACTACATGGAAGATTTTATTAATGAAGCAATTCAACTTCAGCATACCAAATTTCGTGCATAATGACAAAGTTATAAAAATTGTGGTGTTTGGATTCAGTTGTGACGGCCCAGTCAATGCTCTTATAAATCTCAATAAGTTCACACAGCCTACGAAAGCTGTCGAAAATGTGAAGTACACGGCAAATGGCGGGACGCGTCGTACTTTTAGAAACATCGGCTCCACTTCGAACTCATGCAAAATTTATTTTAAAAATTCAAGATGGGCACTATAATGGTAAGTCAGTTTTAGAACAATTAGGCATCGATATTGTGAGTTCTTTTGTTGTTGATTAAATGAACTGTTTGTGTCTTGGTGTTATGCGTAAGCTATTATGGCTTTGGATTCGTTGGCCTTTTCCTACTAGAATCGGTCGTCAAAACATTAATCAAATATCCACCTCCTTGTTTGAAATCGCAGATTTCATTCCTTGTGATTTCGCAAGAAAACCTAGATCGTTGAATGATCTACCATTGAAAGCCATGGATGGAAAGCCACCGAGCTGCGATAATTTCTTTTGTATACCGGACCAGCCATACTAAAGGAATTTTTTAAAGGGGAGCCTCTTCAAGATTTCTGTGACAATTTTATGTTATTGCACGCTGCGATAAAAATTCATCCTTGGAACATCTGTGTCAGGCTACCGCATTGAATAACTACGCCAAATAGCTTTTGATTGTGTTTGTTGAACAGTGTAAAATTATCTATGGTGAATGGTTCATTTCATACAACGTCCACTGCCTCATCCACTTGGCCGATGACGTGATGAAATTTGAACATTTAGATAACTTCAGCTCATTCCCATTCGAAAATAATATGAAAAAAAACAAAAGCAATGATTCGTAAAAAAAAGGTGTCCCACCACAGTTTGTCCGACGCATCTTTGAAGAAGAAACGAATTTCATTGTTTCATACCAAGGAAATACTGGAAAACCTGTTTTAAGAAACCAACATACGGATGGACCAGTTATGAGCAAAGGGGATGGAAACCAACACAAAGTAATCCATTACAAATCAGTGTTAACGACAGAAGTCGTTAGTGATTAAATGTAATTAAATTTTCGTTTTTTCTGTGCGTTGGCTTAAAATGCCCACATTTGGACCCTACAGCCAGAGCGATGCAACCTATACAGCGAGGATTAGACTGTAAATCATTAAGGAAAAGGGAGGCATTGAGACTAATAGATAAATTCCTAATTCCCTGTTCCCCTTAATGATAACTTGGAAGGGTCAACGAATAAAGGACCTCAAACATTCACAGACAGTATCGCCATGGTTGGGGTCATTGCCGAATCTCCCGCCACAACCATTGACATTACGCTTGAAAAAGTGAAGCTAGCAGCCGCAGCAGATCCAGTATTAGTGGCGCTGCGCACCATCATACGGGAAGGATTCCCAAACGAAAAAAGCAATCTGTCTCTCACCTTTCTTCCGTACTGGGACGCCCGCCACCAATTCACCGTAGAAGATACCGACAAAATGCTTGTTTTTGGCGCGCGCATCGTCCCTCCAAGATCCATGGTAAAAGAAACGATCCAGACACTTCTCGGCATGCACCAGAGAACACCTAATGTGCCAACGAGTCCGTAGATATTGCCACAGTCATAGTCCCAGCTTCATGACGAATGTTTCAGCCAACTTCCTTCTTTACCGGTATAACCTCTGCAACCCTACTAACCAGCAACCCGGCCGTTTGAATTTCTTCATGTGGATTCTGGCGAGGTAGACGGCCGCCACTTTTTGGTCATAGTCAACCAGTTCAGCGGTTGGCCGGCAGTCACAATGTTCTCAGACAAAAATACAACCGCCAGACGCCAATTTCCGTTTTATGGACACCGGGGTGCCACAGAAAAGACTTACAATAACAGGCCATTTGGAGCAGCCAAAATGGCCTCCTCCGAACTCAAATATTTCCTACGAGACTGGGGCGTGCGTTAAGACCTTCCTCTCCCAACTATCATCAATCCAACGGCAGGGCGGAAGCGAATCCATAGAAAAGCTTGTTATCGGCTCCAGAACCGTTGGCCGACCGGACCCGGACAAACTAGCAAAGACTATTCTACTATTTCCTAACGCCCCTAGTTATGTTGGGGCCTCCCCGGCCCAGCTAGTGTTCCACAGGCCCACCCGAGACAGCTTGCCCGCCCACCGACGATCCTTCGCACCCGAGTGGTAGAGAGCGGCCGAAGTTTTGGAACAACGGATGCATCGCGCACTGGCTCTTACAACAACCTGATATAACGTTCCCGCTCATCATTCAGCCGCATTCCCGCTAGACACTCACATGCTCGTGCAGTGTCACACGACAAAGCGATGGGACACCTCCGCCGTCGCCGTAGAAGCAGACGACAACAGAGACTACATCGTCGAAACGGCATCAGGACGCTTGTACCGCGGAAGCCACCGCCTACTCCACCAACGCGTAGTGGTCATGCCAGGTACCGCTGTATCAACGGATGTCCCAACCCTAATCGCCCAACCCCCAGCCCTGGATACAGACATCGAGTCGCATCAGAGACGGCAGCGTCGACCCAGAAACTACGGTCCGGCGACTCGACGACGCACAACGCCCCGCTTCGCTACCTAGCCTAGCACCGGAACATGCGAGTCGCAGCACGGATTTCAATCTCCCTGCTATTTCCCCCTTCGTCTCAATAAACCAGAATTCTCATTTTTCTCTTTTCGTCATTTATTCTCCCCCGCCTCATATCTTTTAAGCCTACCATGTATCGTATGAACCCAAATGCTATTTGTCCCTCAAAGTCATGCTCACCCTCTTCCCTCGTCAATTAAGTCTCTAAAACGAAACAAACACGGAAAGAACGAGCATCTATTGACTCCGCAGATGAAGAGTCAAGCAGACGACGCACAGGGGAGCAGGAGAGTTAGTCTTGGCTAGCTAGCTTCTTCGTAACGTTGTGCTCGCGTCCCTCTCAGATCAATCTAAGGTGACACACTACTTAACCCAACAATCTCGGTCTAAACAGACTGTTTCCTGTTCTTGTTTGTAACATCGATGAAGCCAAACACTTATAATTGACGTGAGTGTGCAGTGATTAGATAATGCAAGGATTAAGAAAATGGAGAGGTACAAACACCAAGGACTTACTTACTCTAGTGTTTGGTTTTTTTTAGATTTTGGCCAACGAATAAAGATGTTATATCCCTAGCCCTCAGTAATCCTGGTGGACGATTGAATATAATATAATTTCGGTATGAGAACTTTTTACCATATCTTTAACTAGTCTTCTAGCAGCATTCCTTGACTTTTTCCTTACTCATATAAATGTAAAAACAAAAATGCGTATAACTGCTTCTATTTTCACAATTCATCAAAAAGTACGATGAATAAAAACTGTTTTTTTATTTCTCTCAAACATTTTTTTT
This sequence comes from Daphnia sinensis, assembly GCA_013167095.2. Classification (NCBI taxonomy): domain Eukaryota; kingdom Metazoa; phylum Arthropoda; class Branchiopoda; order Diplostraca; family Daphniidae; genus Daphnia; species Daphnia sinensis. Next base: position 7,699,106 of record CM023195.1, on the reverse strand, counting down.
TTATTCTTTCTTTACTGTGTTTAGAATCTTTATTACGTCCCCCTTTGGCAGTTTTTTAACGTTGTCTACAAGACAATGGCGCGAAGTGGTTCAATAGTGTAAGTGTGAATATTGGACTTTAATACCAGAGGTTGAATAATCGATATTCAGCAGATTGGGTAATACTTACGAGAAATTCTAAAACCTTACTGGGAATTCGGTCTTTTAACGTCTGATGGAATTTGGAACTATATAAACGCCTAATCAATACAACCAACCCCTGCAACTTGATGATTGTATGAATAACCTTGACTAAAAACATTCCCTTTTACAGTACTAGAAAATACTATTTTCTAAAATACTACATTTCCTGAAACACAATGAGTCTATATAATCTTAACAACTAGCAAGAGCACACATCCTTACCAACCATCACAGCACTCTGTGGCAAACAAAAAAATAGCAAACAAGATAACCACGCGATTCTGAAGTCAAACTCCCAGCCTTACAGCATTGTTGGCTTCAAAACCCGACAATGAAGGCTGAAGCTAAAGGGCCAACCAACACCCATTAAGACAAATCTGGTCACCAAGTTCGTCGACGACGACCACGACGTTGAAGCTCGTCTGCTGAAAGGTGGTGCTATGAAAGAATACGTCGAACAAACGTTGGCAAATCTACACGGAATTTTGGCTTGGTAGCGAAACGACAAACAGTGGAGCTACTTATCAATTTCTATTTTTCTTAATTCTTTTGTTCCTAAAAAGGTAGCCGAAGAAAAAGGACCCAACGAAAAGGGACACTACCAAAACGGACCAATAAGTGGTTCTTTTTCTCCATCCATCCAAATCTTTTTTTCTCTCTATTAAAGTTGTGTTCATATTGATGAATTATGAAAAAACTTGATTTTTTTGCTTATTCCGTTCGATATTCTTCCTTTATTCTAGGCCAGCGATCTTATGTGGTAATAATAGAACGCGTTTCAAGAATTATAATAGACGTCAAAACTGTACGTCATGGTTCATAAAAAAGGGCTAGCTTCTGGCGTATTCCCTACTAGCACACCCTGTCCATAGAACGTCCATAGAACGTCCGGCCACCCAAACTAGGTCCATCCATTTTCCGGCAGCTGCGGACATCCCATGGACCGTGAATTTTCATCCATTTTATTGGAGGTCCAAGTGAATACATCCAATGGTGGTCAAGCATTGGATTTACTTAGGCGCCAGTAAAATGGATCAAAATGTACCGTCCGTAGGATGTCCGTAACTGCCGAAAAACGGACGGACCTCGTTTAGAAAGTCAGACGTTTTATGGACATTCTATGGATGGCCAAATTTTTCGTTACATTTTCATTGCAGCATTACACTATTTTTTATGTTTCTTGAATAATTCATATTTGACGCCAGTATATAAAAAATGCTAAAAAAAACATGCATGGGCTTAATTGTTTAAATAGCGTGAACCATTATTTTTAAATTGTAAAAAGTACATAAATTTTTTTTATCACGATTTGTATTTATATAAAGCAAGCCAAACATTTTATTACTTCAATTTACATTAATATTCATTAAAGGCTTTACCAAGAACGATCCTGTTTCTGGAAAAGTTGTTAGAACATGTACGGCTTTAAATTTTACAGATGTTAACGAGTAACATTCAAGCACATTTGACAGACGAGAAACCACAATTTCGTGAAGTATCGATGACGGAAGCGGATAAGAATACAAGTCTTCATGTTTCAAGTATGTCTTTTCCAATAAACGAATCTCCCTGTCATTTAATCTGATCCAGTTTTGTACTAAAACAACTTTGAATCAATTACTACTATCACCGATAAACACGCAGTTATCTGGAATGCAGGAACTAATAAAAGTATTTTTGAAAAAAAGTTTTTTAAATTGTTCTACACAAGCCAATCCACCATTGGACCACAACAATGACTGTCTTGTAGTGTAAACCGATCTAGATTAATGCACTGTGATTGTCTTAATGATGATAAAATGCGATTCTCCTCGTCCAACCTACGCACGATTTGCTGTAACGGTCTACCGCTCTTTTTCAACATGTTTTTTATTACTTGTAATTTATTTTTTAAACAAAATGCACTGAATTCATCAAGAGAACCATGATTTTTGACGTCTTGCGCCAAATGAATAAGGCAGTGCACATTGAATGAAACAAATTTATCACAATAAATTTTAGAGCTAGTTTTTACGAAGAGTCGCAAGAGATCATTGGCGTAGTTCGCATATTTATGACAAATATCCTTATTAGACAGCAAACAAATGGCTACGTGAAGCAACTTGAAATGGTCGTAGCACTTTTGATTAAGGTATAATTTATATACTATAGGTCCTAGATAATTCAGATCAAGTCTATGTTCTGTGGCTTTCCAGCGTGGAAAAATCTTTAACGGATCTAGGTTTTCGAACGAAGTGAGATGGAACATATTTGCGAAACCATTCACGGAAAATTGAAATTTTTAAAAGTTGTTCTGCTGACATTCTTATATTATCAAAAGGATCGTTAAACCATATTCCCACCAGCTTCTTGTGCACACCAATGTACACGCAGTGCATTGGATTTATGGCGACAGCTTTAACGATATCATCAAAAATGTCTTCAATAATAGAACGAATACCATTTTTATCGTGATGTTGAATCTGCGACCTATTACGAAAAGAGCAATCTGTTCGTAGAATTGCATCAATATCCGGGTATGTTACTCTACCTCCATTTCTGGGTGCTAAATCTTTAGATAGGTTACGAACCCACCAGCCCTTTGTTGTACACTTACGACAACCATAATACGCATTGTGAGTGGAAATATTCAACAAGAACGTAGTGGCAGGGGCGTCACTAGACATACCGGTTACTGAAACTGCAACTCGTGTTCCCAAAAAGATGAGGCCTATAGATTTTAAGTCCATAATGTCCTTCCAAAATGACGAAAGAAATTGATTAACATCCTTAGGTTTTCCGGGGCCATGGTAGATACCGGCAACAAATACATTAGGGAATCCTAGTTATAAAAAATTTGTCAAGTAAAGTAGTTCGGTGCATAAATTGTTATTCTATTAACACTCACCAACTACTCGAAAAAGAATCGGCCAGAATTCACTGGAACTACTAGTGCTCAAGGGAATGCCATCAACATTTATAAATAAATATATGTTATTCGGAATGGGTATTCCTTGTGATTTCAGTTCCAGCAAAAATTCAATCAACAATGGTTCGACTCCTATGTGATAGTACTTTCGGGGGGCACAAGATTGGCGGAGAAAAAGGACCCAACGAAAAAGGACCCGACGAAAAAGGACCGGCAAAAAGGACCCAACGAAAAAGGACCCTACCAAAATGGACCACCTTTTCTGAAAAATAACAGTGGTCCTTTTTCTCCGTCCAAGCGGTCCTTTTTCTCCCTATCTTTTACATATTGTTCATAGGTATGCGTCTCACGTCGTTGTATATCAACCGCTTCAGCGTTGCCTGATCGCCAATAACGGTGGTGGTCCAAATCAGGCAATCACTTCAATTTTCATCATCCGACGGACATCCCTGGAACTACCCACAACGGATAGGATGTCTAGCGGATCTTCGGCCATGAAGCGGACATCCGTCGGCAGAAGTGTGCTATGTGGGATTAAACTCTGAAGCTGGCTCGTTCTGCCACACCACTTTTACCTGCAAAAACATAACATGCTGCAACATTTTAATGGGGTTTAGGTTGTGACCGCTAGATGGACAGAGCATAAAAAAATGAAAAAGGAAAAAAAATATTTTTTTTTCGGGTAAAAGGGATTACCATAGTTTCAGTTTTGCCCTTAAGCCGTTTAAAGTAATAAATCGTTTATCGTCCATTACTTTCACAGGATTTTGGGCTTGGACTTCATACCAAAATATGTAAAAGATAAGGAGAAAAAGGACCGCTTGGACGGAGAAAAAGGACCACTTTTATTTTTCAGAAAAGGTGGTCCTTTTTGGTAGGGTCCTTTTTCGTTGGGTCCTTTTTGCCGGTCCTTTTTCGTCGGGTCCTTTTTCGTTGGGTCCTTTTTCTCCGGCTACCATGAATAATAGCTTTCCTCGCTTAGACTTGAGCAGAGTCCTTGTATCAAGAGAAAGGTATTGTAAGTTCGCATGAGTTTTTAAAATTCTCAACAGAGAATTCACATGAAGATGTGGAATTCGACAACTGACGACCCATTCGGCGATCTTGTTTTCCACTGCAGTTTCATCATCTTCAACAGCAACTTGTATTGTTTGGTATGATGAATTATCTTCTTCTTCACTATCAGAGTACAAACTCCAATCAATTGCACTTTGATATTCTAAGCCCACTTCATCTTCTTCGTCTTCTGACAATATTATTTGAGAAACCGTGTCATCAAATTCATCTTCACTGCTAGGGTCTTTATAAAAAAGTTGATCAATTTCTGAGAAGAAAAGAGATTTAGTTCACATATAATGTTACGTCAAACTTTGATATAAATTTTGACAGTACCTGCTGATGGAACTGAGATATATAAAGTTTTTCATTTGAGGGATTAAAACACACGACAGGATCAACCATTTCATCTACCGTATCAGTTAGATAGTTAACCACTGTAGCAGCAGAAGTGTCAGGATTACTAGTTTCCACATGTGCGTAACCAGACTGTCTGTGTTAAGTCATAAACTTGTAATAATAATCTTCAAAAGTATCGAATGTGTATTCATTTGTTTACACTTACCCTACACTGTTTACTTCTTCCAAACTGGCATCATTCACAAATCGATTAAACGCCAAATTTAACCTTCGGCGTGCTTGCCGAGGGCCAACAACATCCATGGTTTTACGTCCTTTTCTATTTTTTCCAATGTTGAATTTGTTTGACTGGATATAATGACCTAACTTTCGCAAAGAATAAAATAAGTAATATACCGTAAATAAATATACGAGAGTTAATTAAAAGTAAAACAATAACTTACTAACTATGAAGAACAATGGAATAATTATTAAACAGGGAAATAATTATTAAAATTTTCAAACTCGAAAATTGTTGATTGAACAGCAGACTAACAACACCCACCGTAGCGTTGCCATTTTTAACGTATCTAAGGTTTTGGACTTGGCCACAATTATAAAACTTTAATATAACGTCAATGAATTATTGAAAAAACACATTATTCAATTAAATTCCTTTTAATAATTTTATGTTATATCTTATATAGGGTATATTTTTATTAAAACGGGTATATATAGTAGAAAATTGCTCCATGTAGGCAACGGTGTAGTGTAATTTTTCTAACAATTTTTTGAAGAAGAATCTCGTGTGGTCAGTCGTCGGTTGACTCTTGTGCTCAGTAATTCATAAATTTTCAACCCCATGGCGTCATCAATGGTAAGTATAAATTTATGGTCATGTATTCTACAAAGTAACGACAATGTTATGTTTGCAGGGCTTAAGTGGTATATTTTTTATTGTCGATTTAATCGATGGAAGCAATCATCTCCATGTTACTGTCGTGCCAGACATATGGATCCTCCAAAATGAAGAAAACTCTTCAAATTGTTGGTATCCAAAAGTTTCAGTTCGTCACATTTCATCAAAGAAACGTGAAGTACCAAAACCATATTGGTATGTCTACCCTTGTGTCGTCAGAAAGGAATACGGTATACAATTTTACATTTTGATTTGTTCTCGTTTTTCAAATTTAATTGACACTGATTTTATCAGATTCATATGAAGCTGCTCGCTCACAGGAGCACATAGCTACAATTCAGTCAGACATAAATTCTGAGTGTGATGCTGCCAGTCAACCTAACACATCACTGGGAAGAGGAAAAAGAAACAAGAGAGCGACCAAAAGATTCTTGCCTTCAAGTAGTGAGCCTTCAAGTGATGAAAGCAGCGTTGGTGTATATGGGCCCACCCAGACAGAAACAATGGAGACTCCAACAATTCCAGTTGGCTTGTTAACTGGAACTGTACTTGAAGTTCAGGGGAGTTGCAGGAACTCCTTTGAGGAAGTCTCACAGCATGTGACAGACCAAATGGGGAATTCTACATATGACAATCAACCAATTGCCTACAACAATTTGAATTCACAAGGTTAGTATTTACAATATTTTATTGGTCACAATTGTAATTTGTCGTTATCGTAATTTGTTATAGAAATGCCCAATTCCGGCACGATTGGACATCAGCAGTTGAGCGAAGGTAGTATGTTTACTTTATAGGTATATTTTCGAAACTAAATTTTCAAATCCTTTGTTTAGTTAAAATGCCCAATGCTGTTCCGCATACAGTTTCGTTTGGAAATCATAGGAATCAATCAAACAACTGGACTGAAGGTTATTTGTTTACTTCATTTTAAGTTTTCCTCGTTAATGTCTACTTTCTAACATACATTTTTTCATTTATTTCAATTTAAGGTTCTGTAGCATTGATTGCGAAGTTGGTAAGAGAAATCCTAAAATTACAGGAATATATGTCAAACATGATGGCGAAACTCGTCGTTATGGAATCAAAGATGGAAAGCCAAAGACAATCAGCAGCCGAACCACAAGGTAATCCAGAGTTCCTTCTAGAACCTCTGAAAGAAAGTGAACAGTTACAAGTTTTGGAGGAATCTCTAAGTGACCCAGATATTTATTATCAGTTGGTAAGTCATAACAAATATATAAAATTGTATCTTCGGTTAACAGGTTTTGTCCAATTAGGTTGGAATGATTCGTTCCTTGGGAGGAGCATCGATAAGAGATGCCTTGAAGCGTGCATGGTATAGGGTTTTCTCCATAAAGGTGATGGCATCCGTCAATTGGGAGGGTAAGATTAAGAAGGGGTCACTGCAAAAGCAGGGTCTGAAACAGTCCATCGTTACCAAAGCCGTGTTTGGTAGGTTATTTGTTTCATTTTTACAACATTCCCTTCATTACTTAAAAACAAAAATTTTCTTGTTAGATGGTGTGCGAACGACATCCCGCAAATCAAACAACTTCGAATTGGAAACAGAAACGAAGAAGATTATGAAAGCAATGCCTGAGAAGTATCAAAAACGATGTGCGGCCGAAAAGTTGATTTCGAATGAAGTTGAAATCGACGGCACGTTATGCCTCCCTGGCACTTCCGCGGCCAGTGAGTAGACTATGTCAAAGGTAAATTTCTCAAAATTCACTTCAGCTACCAACAATTTTTATCTGTTTTAATTGTGATTTACAGCTCTTGAACGACAGTGAGAGAGAATCAGCTCCCATTGTTCATCAACAATTGAAAATTATCGTATAATTCAAAAATTCAAATTACAGTACTTGGAGAAGCCTTCATTTTAAAGTTTTAATCAAGAAACAATTTATGTGACAAGCTGTAATTGAGGAACACTGTCAATCTCAATCAAGGTTTGAATTATATTAAGCAAATATTAAACAAAAACTTAAAAAAATAATATATTCAAATCTCCTTTTTTTTACAGACGATTTGTAATCAAGCTCTTTGTGTGAACATCTGGGATAACCTTTGCATCACTGAATTCCATACCAGACTTAGTCTCCGCTGGATTTAATAGTTCTTTCCGGTATGCGGAAATGGATTTTTCAGCCAATGAATCAAAGGTTTAAATAAATTTAAATCAATTATAAATTACCATATCAGTAAAATAAATAAGATATTTAATTTACGCAGGAAGTGCATTGCTGATTTCACGAACTAGCTGGAAAATCTAGATGGAATAACTGAACGATGAAGGAAACTAGTTCCGATTTGCGCCAGCAGATTTGTGATTCGTCCATAACGCTATGGGTTCGACTGATGCAGCCTAGGAATTTAGATGTTATGTTGTTGTTTTTTTAAGAACATGCAGTGTGTGAAGTTCTTACTCAATACAAAATCATTTAAAAACATTTCTTTACTGTATTATTGTTCTAATTTATTAGCTGGTATCAATTTCTAAAAGAGGTACATTTACGGAACAATTTTGGATACGTAAACGGACAATGGGAAAACATCCAACGGATGTCCTTTTTTGGTCGACAATCGGATGTCACGTTTGGATGTCCATCGGAGAGGACATTTAGACGTCAAAAAACATAAAAAATAACGTCCGCCTCGGATATCCAGCCCAAACGGAGCGGACGGCTTTGAAACTTCCTACGGATGTCAATGTGCTAGTAGGGTTAGAGATAAAACGGATTCCCAAACATAACGCTTACAAGGTAGCAAACGATCATTGAAAGCAAGCAGCAACGACACATTGGGTGCATTTTTTTTAAATCGAACTAGGTATCTTGTTGGCTCTACCTTGTAAAACTACCGTTTTTCTCCCAATGGATAAATCTAATTCTTTTTAAAACGCAAATATTGTCAATCCATATTTTACAAATCAAGCCAACAAATACAAGTTCTTACAAACGTCAGTAAAAGACTGTTAATGATCGTTTGTTAGCTTGTTGTTTTGGTTTGGGAGTCCAGTGGACTCTTAATGAGTGGGACGTGGGGGTAGTGGTACTGTATTAGGTTCAAAATTAACAATATTACGAAGAAAGAAGAGCAATGTTGACCACGCGCCAACGCCACGTGAGTACTGTTTATTATGTAATGGCTGGTTTGATGGGGAAACAAGTATTTTCCTTGAAATCTGCGTTTAATATATCCCTTGGAGAAAATTCATAGATATTGTAAGGATCCCCCGACCTAATTGAAACGGTAAACATGTTTAACATGTTGCTTTTATTAACCGTATCTCCTAGCCGTTGCCTTGTTTTGACCCCAAGTTCGTTGCCCCGAATTACCCAATTTCTACTTTTATTACTCTAACGGTAAAGCAAGCCGTCTTCCGCCTGACCTTATATTTTATTATTCGCCTGAACTCATTAGACCTTATCCGACTCTCTGCGAGAGACTAGTCGCAGTCAGTCAGCGGGTCGGTCGAGTTGAGATCAGTCTGTGGGAACGCAGGCAAACGCACACTTTATTAGCGCTACAACAATTTGCCGAAGCAATGGATACTAAAATAGTGGTGTGAATGCCGACTGGATGAACGGCAACTAGTAATCCACGAGAACAAATAGGACGAACAGCTTCTACCAATGTCAGCTACGAAACTTGCAAACGCTAAGCACTAAGCTCACGTTCAATAAGAAAAATATTTTTCTGATTGATTAGTATGATTATGTATCCATGTTTGGCCAGATCGGATTGGTCCATATCAACCAGCAGTTCCAAGAAATTACGGGATGCCACGGTCGGCCCTTTCGGAGGATTGGCCGTAATCCTGTCTGGAGATCCTTACCAGCTGCAATCAGTAGGCTGCAAGTCTTTCTACAGCTCACCAGTTGACGAACCACACCTGATTAACAGAAAGTCTCTATGCATTTTCCCTTCTACAATCGGTGCCAATTTGATTGAGAATTGACAGAACAAATGAGAATACAAGACCAGACATACGTTGCTCTCATTGACCAGCAGCGAATTACGGCCATGGCCAGCTTCGAAAACTTTGATGTCGTTCAGTCACTGTTTGACAAACAGCTAACTTCCCATGAAGCCCTTCAAAATCCAGATTGGTCATGTCCACCAATCGTCGTAGCTTTGAATGAAGGTTGTGCTACATCAACTATAACATGGATTGCCAGTTCGAAAAGTGACACAACTTGCCCGTCATCAAGTGGCGACTGCAATTCAGTTAAATTCGTGCTGTTGCGCTCAATAGCAGCGAAATCGATCAACTCTACAAGCAGGAAAGAAATTTATGAACAGCTTTCGTTGTTAGGGCACCTGGCTGCCTCACGAGCAATTTCAACCCCTCTTTTAAAATCTTCGAAAAACTTCCCTTGACGAATTAACGCAATAATTGTTAACTACTCCCATTTAAGACATCCCATTTTCCTAGTTTATCTAAGTCTCATCACTAAAACTACCTTCCCTATTATGGAAAGTCAAACGCGAGAAATCAGATACAGGGAATCAGATGCTGAACATAGAAACAATTGAGAAAAATGATTTATTCATTTTGCTTTGGAGTTTATTTAAATTTGACACCAACACAAAATAAAATACAACGGCAAAAAAGAAAAGGTAAAAGCTTGAGAGAGAAATCGGGAAAAGATTCTGAGATCCGTTACGAAAATTTTGTCAGCTATTGTGTGATCTAACTAGCCCACTAAGACGTTATTCGCAAATCAGCGAAAAACAACTTTATGCTATCTACTGTCATCGTTTTTCGACCTTCATCAACTGAAAAATTTGTTTTTTTTTCAAATTGTTGTTTATTCAGGGTACAATTTCTTTTTTTAGGTTAATACGTTTTCAAATGACCAAAACGTATTGTGTTAACATGTACAGTCATTTTACTTCCCCTCCCCAAAGAGATAACTATATTACTATGAATTTTTTATTTTTTATTCTCTGTACAAATTAGGTTTCTAAATAGCCAATCCAATAGCTTAAACGTCAAAAAAGCGTTAGCATTACATGGACAAAATTTATATTTTGTATAAGTAAGTGTACCGGGGCCTATAATATTGGAACAGCTGGAATCATTCGCAGTCAAAGCTAACAAATGATAATATTTTCCAGAAAATTCCAGAATTGTTGGAATCTAAGGTAAAAATAAAGATCAGGTGAATATAGTTTCAGTATTATCAATCATTATTACTTACTTAATCTTTATATTCACTTATTCTAGAGTGGAGAAACTTGACGGAAAAGTTCTCGTTACCACAATTCATGGGTTTTCAAGTGAGTTATCCAAGATACGTAACCAATTCATATTATTTATTCTAACTGATATAATTTAGAAAAACCAACTGGCAGGGTAGATATTGAGAAACTTCAACACCATTTTAATGTGCCGATAACACATCCAACAACAATGCTAAAGTTGCATTGATGAAAAAGCCCGAATAAGTAAAGAAAAACTTAAGTCAGTAACCTGCTGCAAAAAATGGCTGGGTTTCCACGACGTGCGATCTCCTTTAAAGTCATGGTGATGATTCTGCTGATTCACAAAATGACATGTTCGTCGTTCATCATCATCAGGTTATTTGAGTGTTTTTAATTTATTTTTAACAAAGGCTTATTTGTGTTTTCAGGAGAATACGATGAGGAAGATTCAAGGGATGTGTCAGGCCCCCTGAATGAAAACATACAGGCCGAAAATTTTTTCCGCAAACCATTTCCTGGATCTTCTGAAAATAATGTCCAAACACTTAACGGTCATTCACCCACCATTCACACAGTGTGAAAAATGATTTCCTAGAAACGGTTGCGTTGTCAATAACCAGGAAACATTTAATAAAGATGTCAGGTGAAATTTCAATTGTTTGCTCTAATTTTATTTCCAGTAATGCGTAATATATATACCATAATTTGGGCAGCATTTTACTGATTAACTAGTGGAGGTTCTAACAAGCTGAAAACTTACCAATATCAGTTTGTCTCGACTCACTAGACAATAGTAATTTAGGCTCCGCTAGTACATAGTAGTCTACTGCTGACAAGAACATAGCAGTGGTATATACTAGCATGGCAGGGAAAATCATATTAAGGTTAGTAAATATAACAGTCGACAGCTAGTAGATTACTTGGAGATAACTAGTCGACATTTTCGTATGGCGACGACTCCCAAAAGAATGACCGACTAATGCTCCGGCTGGTTTCCTACTGACTGCTTTCAGGTGAAGTTTGGTCATCTTTCATACGGTGAAACAGGAAGCAGGATTTAAGGTCAAATGAGGTCAGGTGTTTAAAAAATATAAAGCCAGACGGAAGACGGCTGGCTGTACTAATAGGGTGTCATTCGGGGCAACAAACCTAGGGTCAAAACAGAGCAATGGTTGAGAGTCAACAAAGGCAGTACCTTCAATTTTAACGTTTGAATTTGATTACGTCGGCGGATCATTACAAGATTGCTACCGCAACTCGACGAATGAACCATCAATTGCCGCCTACAATGTAAGTTATTTCATTTCCTTCTACACTAGTCATTATTTTATTATACTTTATAACTATACATTACGTTCGTAACTATAAATTTAATGACTTGGTTCATTATTTCCACTCTTTAAAGCTTTTGATATTTGATGAGTAGACACATTTTCACGCAACCCCTACAGCAAAAGTTGTCGAAAAGATCATGGTATAACTAAATACTCCAATTTCATCTTGTCTAAATTAACATATTACGGTTACCTTAAACCTCGCTTACCTCTGCCTAACAACGATAAAACTTGCTCACCTACGGGAACTCTACGACAAAAGAAAGTGACCAAGCTTATCCAAACAGCTAAAATTTCTGAAAAAAAAGTTTGTCGATGGAAATCGACGTGTCCCACGAAATGAAAAATCTGTTCCTCTTCTTTTCAAACAGCAATTATTACAAATGCAGCATTGAATGATGGCGATATCCCAACGCCACAAAGAATAGCACTGGACGCACGCAACTAACAAAGGGTGTTCAAAGACATCTCCACACCTACCATTACTGATGCAAGAGAAATAATTTGCTCTAACTAACAAAGTAACACATCAGCCCGCACTGTTTCTCGCTCCAAACTCAACAACGTCCATTTCTACCCAGACCGACCTCAACAAAGATAAGGCATCTGTAGAGTACCCCACTGTTAACTATTACGTCCATACAAACTCATCCTTGCAATACTAAATGATGAGCAGCCAAAATGCACACCACGATGTCTGCTCGTATGGATAGAAAAGCTACGCCATCCTAGCTGAGGATGAATCCAAAGATAAAGAAATCATTTCTGCAAAATCCGAAGATAACACACTCTTTTATCACTTGTGGTTTCGCCACCAATCCGTTCCAGTCCCATGAAAACGGAATGAAGAGGAAGCCGGCTTCTAATGGGTGTCGTGAGGCCAACTGCTTCATCATTACATTGGATTTATACTTATTCCTGCTTTTTTATTTTCTACGCTTAAAAGGTTGCAAATTGCACCACCTGTGAAATCTAGAGTCAGGAAAGGCCGAATGTTGCAAGTGCTGCCACCAGAAGTCCCATTGTGTTACTCTGTTTGTTTTTCTTTTTTTATTTCCCCTTTCTACCTCGAGATATGAAGTCAAGCTTGAGTCGACCTTACATCTCTCTGACAATTACAGGCGCGTTTTGGCGTGTACTTGGTTGGGTTTCACTCAACGGTCTGGCTGACTCCAAAATCCATTTAGTTCTACTTGGTTGGTCGAAGCTGTGCTTACCAATTTCGCATCGCGGTGGACGCCAAAATAAAAGTTTAGCTTAAGACACGCCCATTGACTACAATGCCCCCTAAGGCAAACGGTTATCAAAGGCATCAGAGATTTGTAAAAATAGACAGATCAATGTCACCACAAGCAACATTTTATTTTTTATAAGAGTTGCCATACTTACTTCATTCTAGGTTTTTATATTATTTGTGTTTTTTTTAATGCTTAATTGTATTGTGGCAGTATCCTAATATCTCTAACTTATATTAGGATACTGCTGGTATTTGTGTTTTACGTATAGTTTCCATATTACCTTGTACAATGGTTGCTATTATTTTTTTGGTGATTGCGTGTGTATCGAAGAATTCGATGGAAATTAGTTCGCAATCAGAATCATCTGAAGACGAAAACAATAAGATAGAGCTCTGGGGAAATGTAATGTAAGAATTCCACCCAAGACAAGCTGGATACCTCAAGTCCTAATGAGATACTCGGATAAGGACTTTTGGAGACACTTCAAAATAAGCCGCGCTACTTTCAATTATCTTAAGGTTAAAGGAAAAAAAAATTTAGATAAAAAACAACATATTATGGAGATAATGCTAAGTCTAATCCAGAAGTTTTGTTTATCACCCAGCAATACCTGGGTAAACATCGTGCAATAAGATTGCTTGCAAACAAATCGGACAAAAAAGAATCATTCATTTAGAATGGCGTGGCATAGTTGTGCCAGTTTCTTTTTTTACATTAATTCACGTTTCATCAAGTGGCCTACTGAAAGTGAAATACCATACAAAGAATCATCTTTCAATTTCAAGGAAAAATGTGGTATCTAGAGTTGTTGAGGCAATTGACGGTTGCCAAATTCTTTACATCCCCAGTCTCCGACCGGAAACCGTACCGCATACATAAATAATTCCACAGTTTTGCAATCACGGCCATTGTCTTTACATAATCGTACTTTTGCCTAAATTTTTAGTGGATTCCCGGGAAGAGCGCACGATTGTTACATTTTCCATCGTAGTTTCCTGTATGCTCTACTTCGCTTAACTTACAATGGTTTAATGTAATAGGAGAATCTGCGCTCCCAATAGTACAATGGTGCTTATTTTCATACAAAAAAGACCCTAATGGACTCAAACGCCTTCAAAGAACGTAGAAGCCTCATCTGGTCAATTTAGAAACAGATTCCGATTTTCCGCCCACTGGGAGCGCCTCTTTTGGATGTGTGGTTTTCCTCCATGCAAAAAATCGTTTATCGCTAGATGGCAGTCCCATCGGGCGGAAAATCACTCTGCTATGATATACAGTCATGCGTGGAAGTTTCTTTAGCAGGCAAACTGTACTATATGGTTTTGTTTCTTTTTGACGGAAGGGATACTTGGTGCCTACCATACCCTAGTTTCTTTCTATTCTTCTCTTCCTCTACCTTTCTGTAAATTTTCCCACTTTTAATTTTGCTTCTTCTTCGCGGGTTGCGAAGAAAGAGAAATAGGTATAGCAAAAAAGGGTACGGTAGGCAATTTGCTATCCCTTCCGTCAAAAAGAAATAAAACCATATGGTACAGTTTGCCTGCTAAAGAAACTTCCACGCATGACTGTAATGTGCTATGAGCCACAGATAAAGACCAATAGTTCGTTTTGTATTATCCTTTTAACCCTATCCCTACTAACCCTGCCGTTATAGGAATGCATGTACTGCCTCTAGCGGACAAAGTGGTGTACTACGCACTAGGCACGAAGGGGTGTTGCGAACGAATGTTATTGTTTTCCCTTTTTCTTGCTCTTCTTTGAAAATTCAAAAGAATTAAAATTCTTTGTTGATGTTTTAAAGTCGTCCCTGAATGTGATTGAAAAAATTTTGTATGTAATTATTATATTGTTGTTAAGTTCAGGAGATAACAAGAAAACTAGGTAGGAGTAGGAAATTGTATTTCTTTTGATTGTCTGAATGTTTTGCTTAATCTAGTAACGTTCTCTATCATTCCAAGACACTTGTAGCTAAAGGAATGCTGGTTTCTACCTTACTGCTGTAGTTTGGAGTTGTATTGATATGCTGCATGAGATAACAAGAAAACTAGGTACTCACCTTATTCCATTTTTTTGTCGGAATGTTTTGCTAAATTCATTTATGTTATCTAGAATCATCCCAAGAAACTTGTTGTTTGCCATCAGCAATGATGAAGTAACACAAATGGTTTACCATTGTTAGAGTTACCATTGCTGTTTTTCTCCGTTTGTGTGTTGCATATCATCGGTGTGCATGCAAAGCAGTTTAAGAAGCTACTTAACATTACGCATGGTAGATGATGCTTTTTATTGGGATCTTAATCATCATTAGTACCTTCGACTGAGACAATCCATAATCAACTTGTCGTTAAATAGGAACTTAGAATTTATTCTGAAACCATAGACAATTAGTTACTTGCTCAATAATGAAATCAGGCATCCAGAATTCTATTGATATTTCTTCGTATTTTCAACTGACACACAGTACTTAGAGAACATATTTGTAGCAATTGGGATTCAGAATTCCGCCGGAATTCAACCGGGAGATCGTTGTCTCCAAGGTCAAGAAGTGTGACACTGCCCTCACCTTGGAAAAATGAAAAAGACTAATTAAATTACAATCTACACCTTAAATTTTCCATAATTTTTTACCTTGAGGGCAGTATCCTAATATCCCCCTCAAGGGGGATATTAGGATACTGGGAATCATACTGCCCTCAAGGGCAGTATCCTAATATCCCTAACTTTTAGTTAGAAACTTCTAATTAACATAAAAAGATTCGTCTTAGTTAGACGAATCTAACCATACCTAGTTTAGGGGGGTGCAAATGATGTCTAGGGGTAGTAATTCGACTTTGAAAATTTGCATTTACCGTAGCCTCCCCAGGCGCTTGGCGGGGGGAATACCCGTTTACCTCACGCCAATTTTCCCCTTTTTCCCCTGAGGCGTAGGGGAAAATAGAAAAAAGTTCTCCAAAACTTCGATCTCGAACCATGGAGCTATCTGGAATTGAACACGGATCGTCCGCGTCACACACTGCTTACTCTACCATAGAGCTACCAGGCAATGCAGTTCATTAGCAACTGTCGTTTTTTTAAAGGCAACAGATTATTTGCGCGCCAAATTTTAGGATATTGATCTTTAGAATTCTGACATATAAACAGTGTTCTCTGTTCTGTTCCGTGGTGGTTTTTCCCTTTTTCCCATCCCGAGGAAAAATTCCCAAAAATTTTAACACTATCCCGACTCCTGGCAAAGATATACCTACATTTGAACATGGACCATCCGTGTCACACGTCACACGATACATTGTTATATAAGGACAGAAGATTTTTTGCGCATTATGTAACATTCCGTCGAAATAATTTGAGAATTGTGATTTATGGCACACACATTGATATCCTAGACTTAATTAGACTAATTCAACCGTATCAGAGAAATCAATCTCTAAAAACTTTTAAGCTCCGAACTCGAATATGGATTTACATAGATTTGAACACGGTTTATCCGCATCGCTTAATGAATGCTTTACCGCAAAGCTACCAGACGGTTGTAATCTTTGACCCTTTTAGAATACTAAAACATAAACAGTGTTGTGTATCTAAATTTCATTAAAAAATTCTAACATTTTATCGTATAAATATGTGGGAATGCCTGAATGGTGGTTGATGCCACATCAACTTCAAATTTGGTGCACAAATAATCTATCGGCAATACTACAACAACTGTTAAAAATTTATAACAACTGATAGCTCTACGGCAAAGCATGCAGCATGCGACGCGGATGACCCGTGTTCAAATCCAGGTGAATCCATGCCTGGAATCCGGATAGTGTTATAATTTTTGGTTATTTTTCCCCTACGCCTCAGGGGAAAAAGGGGAAAATTGGCGTGGGGTAAACGGGTATTCCCCCCGCCAAGTGCCTGGGGAGGCTACGGTAAATGCAAATTTTCAAAGTCGATTTACTACCCCTAGACATCATTTGCACCCCACTAAACTAGGTATGGTTAGATTCGTCTAATTAAGACAAATCTTTTTATGCTAACTAGAATTCTAACTAAAAGTTAGGGATATTAGGGTACTGCCTTATTTTTAACATGACTTGAATTGATGTAGGCTATGCAACAATGTGATGACTTTAAATCAAGGAATATATTAACCATTATTAGAAGGTTTGGAAGCATGAACTTTATGATTTTCTTTATTACTACAGTTAATTTTCATCTGTAAATACTGTATGTATTTTTTTTTTCTCGAATGTCCCGATTTATCAGAAGATGTTAATTGTACGTGTTGTTTTGCTTAGCATGCTTCCATTTGCCCTCTACTTTACATGATTGCAACACCCAACTTGTACAGGGGCGAGTCAAGTGGCAAATCAGACGAATCAGGAGTTTCCATAATGCGCCATGTAAAGTGTAGTTCTACCTGATTGCCGCTACGTGGCTACAAGAAATAGGGTAAATCAGGTAAATCTAGAGGCACATTGTTATTGCGGTCCCTACTAGTAGACGTATAGTGCGTGGTGTGTAGTGCTTGTGCCTACGTCCCAAAATGTGTCGTTTAGAATGGAAAGCGAAAATAGAATAGAATGTGGAGTTACGGAACATTTTATGATATTTAATTTTTCTGAAGGGGACATTGGACTGTATCTGATACCTACCATGATGGACAAATTCAACACAAGCAAGTATAAATTTTTCTGTGTTTTACATTATTTAGGACCATTAAAATGTGACTGCTTTATTTTTCTTACCCATAGATCAGTTATATATTGATGAATTGTTTGTGAAGGCATTGATCCCACCCAAAATTGGCCAGGATCTAAGCAGAAGCGTCTCAGCATTAGTGTTCCTCGAGGTATAATACATATTTTTCATGTGAAGTCAGTTTGAAGTATATTGATTCTTCTTTGTTTCAATTAGCAGAAACTAGCGCTATTGAGGTAGGAACAGTGTCCACCATGTCATCCAAGGACGCGAAAAGAGACGTGTTGCTCCTCCTACACACCTGGCTCGGCAATCTTTTCCTCTACCTTACTATTAAGGATTTTATGGGGACGATGTGGATCCTGATCCTGACCAAATTTACCACCTAAACCAGCTTAACGAGGTGCTGCAAATGTCCACAAAAGTCACGACTACACCAAAACCAGCGATTTCGGGTCCTGTAGAAAGGGAGTCGGAAGACGACATCTTCGACGGTCACAAATGGAGCCGGAAGGAGACTTTTGCACTGCTGGACATCATCCAAATTATGTTACCTCAGTTTTCCCTGTTAAACGTGAAAAAAAGCAGCCCTTTGGAAAAAGGTAAGGTATGATTTTGACGTCCACAGTGTATTCTCATGGACGGTATGGTGTTATAAGGGCTACCATTATTTCTAATATCACACCGTTTTCTAATAAATTTTACTTTTCTACAGCTGGCCGCAAAAGTAAAATATCAAGGCATATTCAACCGTTCTGATGCAGATTGCAGTGCAAATTGGCGTTACCTTAGGCAGCGCTACCTCGAGCTGACTTCCCCGTCGCAAAAGAAGTTCTCTCAACGCGAACGTCAATGGCCATTCATGGGGAAAATGAATGCGTTATTTAAAAACAACCATGTTATCACCCTTGAACACGTAGCAGAGGTTGTCGATGGCGAAGTACGGGAAGCAAAGGTATGTACTCTTTTGGCTTGAATGGTATGAAACTCTATTGGTTTTAAACCGTTTTGTCATACGTTCATTTGTAGGGAATCAAACCAGCCGTTCAGAAACAAACTTAGCGGATTCCTGCCCTACCCCTAAGTCGGACTGGAAGCAGGTTCTTTTAGATGCCGAACGAAATAGAGATGAATCTCTATAAGCTTTAGTTGTCACTCAAAAAGATAAACTTCTCGTATATGGCCGCCTGGCAACGGCCGTAGAAGGGCTGTTGAAGAACGCACATGAGAAGTAATGTACTCCTTTTCCTATCCTTTTAATTTAAAGCAATTCCTAAGTAGGAGTGATGTCATAATCAATGTTTCAGTTGCTCACTCTAAGAAAAATTGATGTATTTTCGTTTCAGAAAAATTAATGACTTTTTTCTATGGTTCCACGAATCAAGATTCGTCTGATTTGTCACTTGACACGCCCCAAATTTCAAATAGTACAGATTGTGAGAAATGCCAATAATGTTCGACTCACCAGACCATTAGGAGGAAATACTCAATAAGATAACTCGATAACCATATTGGATCGCTGCTAAACAAGAGAGAACATCACTATGCACTGTTTTTGAATTTTATACATCGCTTGTGGATGGGAACGGGTGCACAGTCATCTCAGTGGCTTTATCTTACTCTTCATTACGGTTGGTTGTCGTATAGTAATTTACCTTTCCTGGTTTAAATTTATCTTTTTACTTTTCTTTTTACTTTTTTTTCAGAAATTATTTCAATGCAAAAAGAACTTAATGGACAAACAACAGAGTTCATCGAAAATTCCCAGTCTCAAGACGGAAAAGGAAAGACATTGCTTCTGAACAAAATCAAAAGAGTTCCAAGAATGCACGGGTCGACATCAGCTAATAGTATACCCCATCGAAAATTTTTCTCAGTCTAAATAGTTTATGTATTTTATTTTGAATCAACTCTTAAGGTTGTCAACGATTTTCTATTTGAATATCTCCGCACGTGGGATGGAATCCAATTCAGTGATCAAATTTTGCTACTTTTAACGCAGATTCTGTTTCTTCCATACTCGGGTTTCACGCCATTACACAAGTTTGTAGATTCTGGATTTTGTTACTGATTTGTTTAAACTACGACCATGGTTACAACTACAAATGGTCAAACTACCACAGTTCGCTACACAAATTTTTTACGGATTCTGGAGGACCTATATTTCTTATTTCATTCCTGTCACACGCCGTTCAGAATAAAAATCATTTATTCTTGCCAACAACTGATTCAAAATTTGGTATTCCACAATTTCCCCACTAGTATTCTCAGTGCTCTAAAAATGTGTTGAATATTTTTTAGCTTATTAAACAGTTTGGATACTGCGCGGGCTAAGGCACTATTTCACAAATCAAACGAAGCAACGCCAGACGGCCAGAGGGTGCCAGAGGGTGAGTCAACTAATGTTTGAATGTCTAACGCAAATTTTAATTCCTTATCAATCACCGTTTTAGAACAAATAGAAAAATTGGTAGAAAGTGACATATGTCGTCAGCGAAGTTCTACGTTTTACCGAACGCCTTTTCAACACGGCCTTGATGTCCTCTAATGATCTTTCTCTGGTTCTCAGTTCCATTTTATTTCATCTCTGGTAACTGGTGGCTTTAAATAGCAAAAGTTTAAAAATAATCTGAAAATTTTCGTGCACAGCTAAGTGATGTGAAATGCGTTTTTGAACTACCGTTCCGAACATTTTGCCAACCAGTGACCATTTATGCGGCATTGTTTTCTACTTCTCCAGTATCCCCCTGTGTATGGCCCTCCTGTGCCAGCTTCTGTGCCGGTAAGAAATTTTTCTGTCGTTTCATTTTCTATCGCGTGCATACTAAATTCAATGTTGACTGATTTAAAATAGGTATAGCGCGTTTGGGCTTAAACCATTGATGTCTATGTCAACTTTTCTGAGCTCGAAGAGTTCCGTCGAGATTCGTTAGATAACGCATCCAGGTTAAATCGCTACCGCTACGTTATTGACACGTGGAGTTGCCTAGTGTATCAAAAGGTTTTAAGACACATTTTTTGATCAACTTTTTAACAGTTGTAGCGTTAGGATTTTTCTTCTTTAGGCCTTTGTCTCCAATACGTATTCGTTGCTATCTCTTACTCCGCGGAACAACGTAATGAAGTTGTCCGAGTTGGGTCCTTACAAAGCGGCTTTTGATTTGAAAAGACATCCTGTTTTTATTGGTTTTTTTTTCTTTTTAAAGTTTTCTTTTCTTTAATTCATGTCCTTCTTGGCCTAGATATTGCTCGGGAATGGATCAAATTCAAGCCTGGTTACTCTGCCAACGCACCGACTGCATTAGGAACGGATGAGGAAATTGAAGCCAATTCGGTCAGTTCAGTGTTTTCAACGCAACAATAATAACGATTTTCCACAATCATAGCTCTATGTGCCGCATGCACCACCATTGGTTTACGGCATTTATAGAACCTTTGGGTGCCACATTCACCACCAATAGGCCCTAGAGAATTTTTGCATCGGGTGTGAAATTACGAACTTGTTGGAGCTTTCCCCGAACACTTCCGAATTCGTATTACTTTGAATGGTTGGACAAAATGTTTCAACAATTCTGAGAGAAGTGGCAATGAACTTGGTTAAATGGTCCTATTTTATACTATACCACAAACAAACGCAACAAAAAATAACGCGGCCATTTCTGCTCGGCACACAAGGAATGCGTGCGTATTTTATCGCCGCACCACGCGTGATGTGTTGCAAAAATAGTGTGGCAGCATAGGAGTTAAGCGTTCACTTCATCAATCTCTGTAATGAAGTTCGCTTAGGTGGATTTTTTTTGCAGTATTGCTAAAACTTCACCACTTTTTAGACTTAGTGTGTTTGAGATTAGTTAGCCTACCTAAGGTTTTTATTTTGCTACAATTGCAGGAAAAGTTTCATCCGCTATCCGTTTGGCTATTTTCCAGCAACACGAGAATATAGCCTATAACAAAAATTTCATCGCGTCTAACGCAGAGGAAAAAAAAAAGTACCCGGATTTCCTTTTACCGTTTTAACCAAAAACCAACGTTTTTAGTTTTTAACACGTTTAATTTGCTTGTTCACAGCTTGTAATTGTTATTCGATTTATTCATGACTGTCAAAAGCAAGTTTTTTAGCCAACCTAAATGTCAATGAATAAAATACTTTACAACATTGGAGCGTTATAATTATCTGTCATATAATTTACGCCAACATAACAATCAGGCTCGGTTAATACTAAGCGGATCTGCCTATTCAGCATGTTCTGTAAATGAACTCAAGTTCCGTCCTCTCTACTGTGACGAGGCTTTTAAATGCGTTGCAACACATAACAGTCGGTAAACGAGTGGTTGGTACTTTACAGAATCCTCGGTACCCCCTGGCCAGAATCTCCTCTCCATAATTTCGCAGCTCATTTGTTCGTATTTACTAATTCTGTAGCGGCTTAGGCTGTCCGATTTGCAAACAATCCATTCTTTTAAAAAACATAATCACGTCCATTAAAATGTAGAAAATGTACATCAGAATACTGAAAGAAAATATGAAAATTCGTAAATTGCGAAACCTTCATTCAAATTTGACGTCAGCCCTTCCATTTTCCCACACGCTTGGTAGTGCAAATCTATGTTATTTGCTCAACGGAGAAAGGTGAAAATCAAGCGGTCCAAAGACTTATTGAAAAGACACGATGATGAAAAATTACAATAGGAATAAAATTTTGTTTTCATTGTTTTTGAACGAAACCCTGTAACTTTCATAATCGGATCAAAATAAACGTCCAACCTCCTTTGGACATAGTGAAAATATCTCAGAATCTTTGTTAAGTTTACCGAGTCTTGCAGAACCCGATAAATGTCGAAAGATTCTCAAAAATTGTACATCTAGGCGCATCTAGGTTTTTAGTTGTCGCTGCATCAGCGGAACGGTTGCACAGCCTAACAATCTAAAATGTTTAATTACCTTGGATCATCAAAACGGATTTCGAATTGCTAGATGAAAGGCGATGAAAGGGTATAACGTGCTATGGCAACAATCAAATCGTATATGTGGAGCCCACAGCTTTTCTCGTGAAGTCGTGATACCCAATAGCCTACAGATATAAAAGCAACGCAGTTAACGGTTATCATGCAGGACTGTAGGAGGTTTTAATACTATTTCAGACTATTTCGTACAATAGATTTGGGACGTGCAACTATAACTCGTAATGTGTATCGAAATGAACGTGTCCACAATATTAAATTTTATCCACTCCGTTGCGCTGTTCCCAAAATATTTGCCGTGATATGCTACACAGCTTTGCTTTCGAAACTAAGGAAAATCCTGTCGCATAGCTTACTGCTTTAAATCTTACTGCTTTGAGTATTTCTAATGAAGGGAATAAAGCCAAACATTTTAGGGATGTCAAGAGCTCAAAAACTGAATTCCTAAAACAACCAATCACAAAACAAAGTCTATAATGATCTGGTCCTTCAGTCTTCAGTGCGTCGTCAACTCAAAATAATACTGGGAACTGGGACCGACTGGGACCTTCCTGCATGTTTTGGATTTAATTTTGATATTAAGGAAAACCAAGCTACATCCTTGCATCACACATTGCCTCGTAGAACTTAAAAAGTCGGAACCCAAACCAGGTAGACAAAAATTATATACAGTTCAGTTTTCCCAGATGCACTCTACGATTTATGAATTATAAATGAATTTAGATACTGATAGCTAGTGCGACATGGGCTGCTAATGAATCTAATATTGGGATGGAGGAAGTGTTTGATAAGTTGCATAAATTGCAGAAGGAAAAATGAAAACAGGAAACAAACAGAAAGGGGGAAGTGACTTACAACAAGAAGAGAAAAAACATTAGTCACTTTTCTATATTCCCTATTAGGTAGCTTGTACAGTGAACGCGAACACTGCGATGAAATTTTCAAAGTGGGACTGCACAATTAAAATACCCTCGATTTTAAAATGTATTACGTTTACAGTACGTGTGATCATCAACTACTGTACATGTTTATATGGTTTATCTTACTTTGTCCGTACCACAAAATGGATTTTGATCAATGGCATTCGGTAAATATAGGCTACACAAATTGAAAAGCATTCTTTCGTGAGTTCCAGTAGCTTTCACCAAAATTTTTAAAATCTCTATCCACTGAACGTTTTCTTTATTTTTTAAAACAAGGCATTGTCATTATTTTTTTTTTCATATGGCGAATATCTAAACAGAAAAGGGAAGAAAGGAAAAAATTTTTTGCGAGAGTCAGCCAACGTCAGCCAACGAGTAAAAATAACAGAGAAAAAGTCTTCAGTGAAAGATACTTTAGACTCACGATTGTAGTGTACAATTTTCATTTACAAGCGAGCCACGATTAGAAACCTATTAGCCATTGCTCGTGACATTTACCGAAATGTAATTATGGTGTTGGCATATTTTTATGGACAAAACTTGTGCTGGTTAATACCTCGGTAGAAATTTGGCCGCTGTCAAACGAGCTTTTGGTGCACTTTCAGTCAAAGGTGGTTCAACAGAATGATGACAGAAGTCTATTGGGTGAACTCGCGAGAACTGTAAAAAAATACCAAAAAAAAGAAAACGCAAACAAATAGTATTTGGTAACATTATTGTTCTTCTGTAAATAGAACTAGAGACATACATTTGGTTCTGATTGCGTTTGATCTGGAACTCCTTCGTCTGCGTACCAGTTTTTGTTAAAAGTATCGATCGGATGTACGGATGAAATGATTGCCGGAGGATTTTTGAGAGTGACGTGACTAATAGTCGAGCTTTTGTTGTTTTTTGGCACCTCCTTTTTGCAAAAATGAACTTTCACGACAATGTAGACGACCAACAACAGAAAGCAAACAGCGGCACCCAAGCCAAGCACCATCCTGAAAAATTCCAATTCGTGTTTTTAAAAGGGTAGGAGAGAAACCCGGAACAAGTTGTTTTCTCGTATCCGCAACTGAATCCAACTGCCAAAAATTTCATACTTACGCTGTGGCGGGAATCGAATTAATTTCATTTTCTGTCGAACTCACAGGTTCTTCCATAATCGAATGGTCTGTGAGAGGAACGACATCCACTGAATGATCTTCATGACCGGCTGGTACACCCTGGTTTACGGCGTAATGATCGACGCCGGCAGAAGATCGAGAGACTTTAGAATCCGAGTGCTGGTTAGTCATTCTAGTACCGTCTTTAGAACAGTGACTGAATTACAATTACGGTGAGTCCAGCGGCTTGGTATTTGGGCTACAACTTGCTGGGACAATACACTCGACTTCACTGCTGTGAGCCCAAAGCGCATCTACCCACTCGCCTGTATGCTTTTAACGATATCATGTCATGGATATGTAAAATAGCTCTACAAGGCGTGTGACCGATTTCACCTTCCAAACCTCCATGACCGTGACTAAATACAAGATTTAAAAATTTACAGCTACCGAGTTGGGGAAAAGTGCATTACTCACGAACGGAAGGCTATCGAAAAAATTATGAGTACGGTACTGCTATTCTATATACGAATGGATAAGTTACTTTAAGTGTGAATGCTCTCAAATGATTTTAATGATATAGTCTGTTATACACAAAACTATTGTGACACAGGCCCATTCATTAATGCAGGTCGATAAGTCCATTTAGAATCAATCATCGAAGTAATTGAATCTTTGTAAATTATAGATGAAATACATCGCACACACTCCACTTGATCCATTACTATATTTTGGCTTAAACTTAACTGTTCAACAGCCTAAGAGCTAAAAAACAGACTTAACAATGAGTTTTCGTGAAACAATTACAATGATCTGTTTGAAATCTGATTAAGGGTAGCATTATCGGAGTAGGACTGAACTGGTTTCTACGTTTAGGCATTAAAACAAAAACGTGGTCTACTCAAATAATGATTTACTTAATAGTTACATGGCCAAAAATTCTCTATAGAAAGAATGGGATTTTAAATCTTTCAATAATCCAACTTGAACAAATCTAAATGCAATCAGCTTATAACACAATGCTTATCATTCTTTTGTTTTTTAAAGCTCATTGCTGACTGACTTGGCGTATGAACCTTCGAAATAAGTTAAGTCAACAAATTTGATGGAACTTCTGCTGTATTTGCATGACACAGAATGATAAGATGTCACGACAAAACAGAAGTGGACTGGAATCCTTTTAGTCAAAGAGACCTGCACCACAAAAAGATAATATAGAATAAAAACTAAATCTAGAAGTATCACAAAATGCATACCAAAACCCATGTCATCATCTTCCTCCTCCGACTCCTCTTTTTTCTCTTCCTTCTTCTTCTCTTCTTTGGCTGCCGGGGCAGCAGCAGCAGCAGGGGCTGTAAAACAATTCAAAAGCCATTAGAAACAATTTCAAAGAAAATCAGATCGAGTACAATGACCAGTGTCAGACTGCGAGGAGTTTTATAATCACTGGAATTCATACGAATATTTAGCGAACCATCCGTTTATCATCATGCAATCACTGAAGCTCAAAGATAATCAATTAATTCATTACCTGCTGCAGCAGCTCCGGCTGCTGGGGCTGCACCTACTCCTGAGCCGACGTTTGTGATCATGCTCTTAAGGTTCAAACCCTCCAAAGCCTTAGCAAACAAGCCTGGCCAGTATGGTTCTACCTTTACATCAGCAGCCTTCAAGATCGTTTGGATCTTTTCAGCCTACAACAAAAGAATAAATAGTACATCATAAAAACGCGCATCGAATACGTACACAGCAGTTAAAACGAGGGAGTGAAACATTAGGACTTCGACGCCATGTTCCGGTATGATGGGAAAACAAAATCAAATAAAATTATATTTACCGTAATGGCTACATCATCATCCAAAAGGACGAGAGCAGCGTAGACACAAGCCAATTCGTCTTTACTGTGGTCAGCCATTTCTGTGAAGAGTCTTGAAGGATGTTTGCAGATAAATGCAAGTCGCCACAAAGAGGCCTTAGCTCGAAACGAGAACAAGCAAAAGAATGAAAAAACTTGTAACTCGTGCTGCTTGAAGCAGAGAAGGATGGGAAGCCTCTACTGGCTCTGGTGGCGCAAATCTCAACTTTTAGGAAATCGAGTTGACTAGTGGAGTACAGTAAACAGCATCCATACAAGTATTTATCAAATGCAAAAATTATTCAAATCGTTTTTAAGATGCATTGTCTGTAAAGCAGTTAATAACTGGTATACCAATTAATATTAAATATTTTGCTTTAAAATTGTTTTATCCGTTACGTAGTTCTTTGAATGAAATGGTTTTTGACTTTTTGCTAACTTTAAGAGCGACGGCGTAGGCGCGTAGCATAAAACCATCCGTGACAAAACGATGCCATAAGCGTAACGTAGCGACATAATGATGGTTTTAAATTGAAACCGATGAAAAATAGCAAACTGAACCAAAAATTGCCGATGCATAGACGGTGAAGCGTACGAGATAATCCTTAACTTACTTAACTTGCTGTCTGTTACGCCTGTAGTACACCACACGGAACATTCCGCTACCTATTACATGGGGTGATTGGCAATGTGGCATATACTATCGTTACTGTAGAGCTATTAAAGAAAAGAAGGAAGATCGTAGAAATAGAGTACCCCCCATTGCTTGACTAACCGGAACGCAAGTTTCCAACAGGATTTCTTTTCACAGGCTGTGTATTTTTGACATGCGTGATGTTCCCAACATCGACGAAACACATGAAAAACTGGTGAAAAATAACATATAGTTCTTAGAAAGCAGATTTTCTCAATTTAGAGAATGCTAAAATTAGGTAAGTCTAGTCTAGAGTTTTTTTCTGGCAAGGCCAAACGGTAAAAATACGCTAATTTAAACAAAGGGCGAATTCAAACAAAAGTTTTTTTCCTGTGGCGATGCGAATATCACGGTCATGGAGCAACAATTCGGCTTTCTGTCCCGAAACTTACCTACTTTTCTCTGCCATCATTCTCCAATCTTTTGATTTCTGGGATTTATTAATTTTTTTAAAAATCGAGCTGTTCATTTTAAAAATCATACTTGATCTCTGCTTACCTGGGTTTCCACAGGTAGTAGTTGAAAAATTCTTAGGGAAACACCTTTTACTGTTTATGCGAAAATGAATCCCTAACTCTGCGAGTTGGCACATTCGACCGAATATCTATTCAAGATTTTGTATTCCAATCTGTGTAATACCACTGTGGTAATACTTCTAAACGGATGAGCTAGCGCAGAGCCAGCGTTGTAGTTACAACAAAAGAAAAGATTTCAGTAACCGCTAGGTGTCCTAAATTTGCGGACTGCGGAGGAACTCGGCACGTAATAATCACAGGCCAAGGCCTACTTAATGGATAAGGCCTGTAAACTTGTATATTCCCCATGAAGGCGACAGAATTCCCATCCCTGCCCCTGTGAGAGCCAATCAGACGAAAAAAGGAGGCGAAGACTTCGCCATCTGGCGCTCATAATCCTTTAGGGCTATTTATCCCTGGTTAATCATACGTTCGATATGAAGTGGCGTGGCCGAGTGGTTTAAGGCGCTGGTTCATGGCACAATTTCACTCGGAGGCATGGGTTCGAATCCCATCGCTGCTACTTATTTTCATTTTATGCCTCAACATTTATATTATTTATGGCTTCTGAGCACCAGATGGCGAAGTCTTCGCCTCCTTTTTTCGTCTGATTGGCTCTCACAGGGGCAGGGATGGGAATTCTGTCGCCTTCATGGGGAATATACAAGCTTACAGGCCTTATCCATTAAGTAGGCCTTGCACAGGCGAACGAACTACCACTTGTTGCTTGTTGGAAAGCAAAGAGCCAAAGACAGATTTTTACAGAACCATCGTTATCGCGCTTAAGCGATCGAGTGTCAACGTACAAGAAATCGCTCAGAAGAGAAAAAGAAATATGGAATTTAACGTTAAAAAATTTGTGGGAGAAGCGGGAACTTTGTTTACTCGCGCAGTCCAGGTATGTTACTATATTTCTACTTAATCAAGTAATATTGCTGTAAATATACCTTGTTTACAATTTTCAGTTTACTGAAGAAAAGTTGGGTACCTCTGAAAAAACAGAGCTAGATGCTCACTTTGAAAATCTCTCTCAAAGATGTGATTTAACCAAGTCCTGGACTGAAAAATTAGTCAGGGATGTTGATTCAGTTCTCACGCCTAACCCAGGTTGTTGATTTGTCTGTGTCTTGTCCCCAGATTTTAAGCTACATAATTGCATTTACATGCAGGAAACAGAGTGGAAGATTTTCTAATGGACAAGATTGAAAGAAGGCGATTAGCTCGTCTTTCCAATTTGGATTACTTGGGTGTAGACATGGTTGAGGCTGGCAATGATTTAGGACCAGGCACTTTATATGGTCAATTTCAGATACTTCATCATGCTTAGTTTCCTGTGTTTACATAATTTTGCATTTTTCTTTTCTTCAGGTAGTACTTTGCTGAAAGTGGGACTCTGTCAGCAAAAACTGGGAGCTCTTGAACGTGATTTTGCTACTTCTGCTGCACAAGCATTTGTTGATCCATTGAAAAAGTTCATGGAAAATGACATGAAAGTGAGTAATGCTTGGTAACCATTCGAATTTAAACATATACTGAATATTATCTGATAGTCAATATTAAGAGAAAGAAAGCTACTGGAATCTAAGCGCCTGGATCTGGATGCTGCAAAAAATCGCCTAAGAAAATCAAAGACACAGTCTAGTCAACAGACAGTATAGACAAATTATACTATATTCAACTGTACTATTTTTCACTCATGCTTACAATATAGGCAGAACAGGAGGTAAATTTAGCCCAGGTTGAATTTGATCGACAGTCGGAGGTAACTAGACTGCTGCTTGAGGGCATTGGACCTGCTCACACATCTCATTGCAAACACCTCCAAGTAAAGAAACTACTAATCCATCTTTTTGTTCTAATATTTTAAAACTGAATTTATTAAGGACTTCGCAGCAGCTCAAGCAAGGTATTTTTTGGCTTGCAGTGCAACTCTCCAACAACTTCAAAAGGAATTGGGTGCCCTGAGTTTGCAAGTGAGCACTACTGATATTACTTTAAACAGCCCGACGTCTCTTGGAATACCAGAGCGTAGAAAGGCCCGTGTCATTTGCGATTACGACAGCCAGGATACTACTGAATTATCGCTGATAGCTGGCGAGGTAGTTATTTTCTTACATTATAATTTAGGAATTAAAATGTCATTAAATTCTTAGATCATAGATGTGGTAAGCACATTTCCTACTGACCCTGATTATGTGCAAACTGAACGTGGTCATCAGTCAGGGAAAATTCCATCCAGCTATCTGGAATTCATTGATTTAACAAGTTAATGTATATATATCTACACTAAAATTTAAGTTTGTATAAAAATGGATAAATATAAAATGATTTCCATGAATGTATTGGCTGTTGTATCAATATTCCACAGAAAAGTACTCGAAAACAGCGAGAAAGTTTTTACTTCTTTTTCGAGACACCGACAGTGCGTCCACGACGACCAGTTGTTTTTGTATGTTGTCCGCGTACTCGCAAACTGTAACACAGTAACAAAAAATTAATATCAGGATAACAATCAAACCAGTTCAAACATACCCCCAATAATGACGTAGACCACGATGGGCTCTGATTTTCTTTAGTCTTTCAAGGTCTTCACGAAGTTTGTTCTCAAGCATGTTGGATGTGACCTAATAGTTTAACAAAATTAACTAATGCAACAGCATGATTAACTTGCAGATTTACTTGAGAGAATTTGCCATCCTTGATATCCTTCTGCCTGTTAAGGAACCAGTCAGGAATCTTGTACTGTCTTGGGTTTGCCATAATTGTGATTAACTTCTCAACCTATACAAAAAAATCAAATAAATTTGCTACACATCTGTAATTCGTTGGAATCAAACGATTTTACCTCTTCTTCTGACAGTTCACCTGCGCGTTTGGTCAGGTCAATGTCGGCTTTCTTTAGAACAACATTGGCGTAACGTCTACCAACACCTTTGATTGAGGTGACAGCAAACATAATCTTAATCTTGCCATCAATATTGGTATTAAGAATACGCAAGATATGTTGGAATTTCTCGGGGAGTACCAGCGACTGAAAGTAGAAATGCAAACAAATTACAATAAAGACATCACAATTTGTAGTCCAAATAACACAGAACGATATATACAACCACTATACCTATCCATTAATAGAGAGAAAATTACGATGTTAAAGATTTTGTTGAATAATAAAACTCACCATGATGAAAGTTTATCCGATTCACCAGCTTACCAAAGACGAAACGAGCTGGACTCGAAATGAAGGAAGAAAAGGATGCCATGTTGCCAAATTAATTTTGTAACCGCTAAGGGATAACGGGTAGCGCTCGACCCCGATTTGCCACAATCGGGTAAGCCGCAGTGATCTACCCGAAAAATGGAAGATCTGGTGCGATCGGATTGGGTTCTCTAGAAAGTAGATCGGTGCGGTCCGGCTCTTCTGTGCGATCTGTAAGATCTGCCGCTATTTTTTAAGACAGCGGCTTAAACTGCTAACGATATTAAATACTAATAGTAATAATTTAGTATTTTTGCACCTTTGCAAAGTTAGGAAACATTCTATGTTCGCGTTTATTACCTGTATTTTTTTAAATTATTATTTAAAATACGTGTAGGGTACGGCAACGTTGAATCTCTTGACTGTAAATTCTAGAACCGAAGCCGTAGCCCGTAGCTCTATTTTTTTACATCCTTCATTGTAAAACCCCTCAACAAATTTACATATATTTGTCAGTTTCATTAAAATAAAAGCTTGCATTTTTGCATTACTAGACTTTTAAAAAATAAAAAATAAATAATCGTCTAACTAAAGTTGGGGAAGAAGTCCGGGTAAACGGAGTAAAAAGGCGGTGTAACCGGTTCCTAGAACCGGGTTTTGGAACTGAAACTTTGAACAGGGTCTAGGAACTGGTTCTAGGATCTGGGTCCAGTGGGAGGGGTGTTAGTGCAGATCACAGATCATGTAATCTGTGACTCTGATTAGTGTTACCAACCACCGCATTGTGGTACTACAACTAACATGTAACGCAGTTGAACCTTTTTCGAATCCCGTCGGATGCTTTATAATTTAAAAGACCACTGTTCGACTCCAGCAAACGGTAAATTTTTTTTTCATCCCTCTCCAAAGGATCTTAGCCTATCTTAGTGACACCGCTTATAGATCGTATCGGTTACACCGGGTACCTCGAACCGAACCGAATCGCATGAAACGTAACTAACAGAGTGGTACCCGATTGCTCATTTTTCAGGTAGGTCGGTGCCGGTCGCTGCCATTTAGTAGGTCTCTCAGTAGGCAGGGCTGTGACTGCGACGGATGTAAAACATGAAAATAAAGCTGTAAAAGCGCTTATTACCATGTTGAAGTTCAGTCGGAGAAAAAAGAAGTAAAAGAAATTATAATCGGTTCGGGCTTAAAATTCTAACATATGGGTTAATTTTTTAAATGAAGAATATTACATGGATATAGGTAATGAAATGGAAAAATTATGCAGCCCAAGTTGTTCGCCTATTATGACAGGTATTGAGCAGAAGTATATTCCTATTCCGACAACTTTTTAATGTCGCAGTGTTTTTCAATTTAAATCAATCACTATAATCATAGACTACTAGAACTTAAGGACGGGATTCATTCCCTATCTCGCCGTGTTAAAGCTTGTCGTGGGGTGGGCTCTTTTCATGAAACGTGTAATTTAAGGAGTTATTTCGATGTTCATTATAGAAGGTGGGGGAAAAGGGCGGGCTCCCAATGCCATCTGTCAACCAAAAATTGCATTCTCTCGCTGATTTAGAGATTTTGAACTGAACTCGAAATTGTTGGCTGCCATCTATCAAGTAAAACCGCATAGTCTTGCTGATTGACAACTACAGTGTAGAAAGAAAAAAGCAACGAGTTAGGATTTTTGGTTCCCAGATGGCTCTGGCGGCCGACCCTTTTCCCCTTTTTTTCCGATTATGAAAACATCTTTTAAGTCAATAATTATTTAAAAAATATAAATTCAAATTTTTAAAAATGAAATTACATGGTCGACATAGGAATTGTTGAACAAAAAGTCCCGTCCTTAATAGTTATTATAGAGCAGTAAAACATGCTGCGTTGCACATTTTCCACAAATGCGAAAAATCTCATTTGTGTCTAAGTTGTCTGCTACCGCTGCAGCTAGGGCTCGGCCCCGCGCCGATCGGGTAGCTTTTTTGGCGATCGGGTAGGTAACTTTGATTTTCGGTTTGGAACCGACAGATCACAGATCGTCCATTGTCTAAACCAAGGGTAAACAGATCCAAACCGGTTCCAAACAAAAAAAGGACCCAGATCCTAAAACCGGTTCTGGACCCGGTTCTGGACCCGGTTCTAAGAAAAATTTCCCAATTTTGGTTCTAAAAAACCCGGTGTAACCGGTTTTTTACCCGGATATTTAACCCGATATCTATTAAGCCGCCATTTTGGAAAATGGCGGCAGATGTAATTTCTATTAAGCCGCCATTTTCCAAAATGGCGGCAGATCTTACCCGATTACCCGAAAAACCGCACCGGAACCGATCTGCTTCTGGAAGACCCGAACCGACCTCAACAGATAGGTCATTTTTCGGGTAGATCAGATCGGTTTACCCGATCTCGGCCGATCGGGGCCGAGCCCTAGCTGCAGCCTCTTATGGAGAAACCGTCTTCTTCACCTTAAACAGTAAGTTTTCAACTATTTATTATAATTTTCCCCCTTTTCTTCCTAGCAGTGGGTAGCCTATTCATTTTTTCATTTCCCGTTTTTTTTTCTAGCCCTAATTCTATCTGGTTTATTTTTAATTAGTTATTGTTTGAGAATGGATTGTTGCTCATCCCTTATAGCAGACGAATTTCTGGCAGCGAACGAAATTCTTCGGCTAAAAGAGACGAGCCACTTAAAACAACAATTAAAAACAAATAAACTAGGTAGAACTGGGGCTAGAAAAAAATATGGGAAATGAAAAAATGAATAGGCTACCCACTGCTAGGAAGAAAAGGGGGGAAACCTTAATAGATAGTTAAAAACTTACTGTTTAACGGGAAGAAGACGGTTTCTCCATAAGAGGCTGCAGCGGCAGCAGACAACTTAGACACAAATGAGATTTTTCGCATTTGTGGAAAATGCGCAACGCAGCATGTTTTACTGCTCTATTAGGTAGTCCAAGCTGTAATCCATGCTGTAATCGCTTTGCTTTAAAAATCAAGTCTGTTTTGATGGTGTGTCGTCTACTAGCACTTGTAACGTGAAAAAGGCATTTGTTGCAGAATGGAAAGAAGTGAAATCTTATTAAAACCAGGCCAACAGATCAAACCTTATGTTCCAAATGAAGTTATTTATGAGTTGCTTTTGAAATTGTACAACCTTGAAGTGATTTCTGTTGAAGAACTGAATAGCTATGATGACAGGAATTTTCACATAATGGTCAATAGCCATTACTAATTTACATTTGATGATTGCCAATGAATGTGTGCTTCATTTTAGGTAAAAGAACATAATTGCTTACCTAACACAGATGATGTGTGCCTTGATGGGTATGTTTTGAAAATAATGAATGCCCTTGATTCTAAAGCAATTAACTTGATCGATGCTCAACATGAAATGATGGTTTATTTAGGTATTTTTTTTTCTTAAAAAAATAAACAAATAACTATTAAAATTTTTGTTCAAGGTAAAAATGGTTTATCTTGTCCAAAACCTATAAAAAATACTGAAGGGAAATTCATGTCTCTAGTGCAGTTGGAGAAGCCTACTGAAAGTCTATTTCTTGAAAATAATGGTTTGATATACAATTTGATAAAGAAACTACACTACAGTTTTTTTTAGTTATAAACCATAATAGTTTTTTTAAATGGGAACCAACTTATACAGGCCAGCACATTGTGCGTCTATTGTCATTTCTTCCTGGTAGTGTCTTGTACAGTGTACCCTACACAAAGGATCTATTTTTTCAGGTTGGAGAGCTGGTTGCCAAAACTGATCTAGCTTTGATGGTAATAGCTGAATGTTTTCTGAAATGATGTGGTTAGCTTTGCAATTACTTTTACTGGTTATACAGGAATTTGTACATGATGGTCTTAAAGGATTTGACAGGATATGGAACTTGAATGCAGTTCCTAAGCTATGTGACTTTACCTATGTGATAAAATATGGCCATAAATATAAATTAGCAATGGAAGTCATTGATAATTTCAAATCCCATGTTGTCCCACATCTTCAAAAGCTCAAAGCTGGCCCTATTCATGGGGATTTCAATGAACAGAACATCTTAGGTATTCTGCCATTCCCACATTGTAAATTTTTTTACATTAACCAACACTATGCACATTACATTTGTTTTTCTAGTGAAACCTGATGAAAATCAACCTAACAAATATGTGATATCTGGCATGCTCGATTTTGGAGATGTGCATTACAACTTTTACGTATTTGAAATTGCCATTGCAGTTTGTTACATGATGTTAGAATGTAAATCAATGGATATACTGGATGCCCCAGGCCATGTATTGGCCGGTTACAATCGTTTGCGATCGATTCCTGACGAAGAATTTGTTTTATTAAAGGTATTCGCGTACGCTGAATATAGCTAATTTATACATATATAATATATAAATTCAACATTTTACAACTGACATCGCTAGGATTGCATTTCCGCAAGATTCTGTCAATCCCTCGTTTTGGGGGCTTACTCTTTTTCTCAAAATCCCGACCCATACTTATTAATTACATCTCAAAGCGGTTGGCAGTGTCT
Source organism: Daphnia sinensis (assembly GCA_013167095.2). Classification (NCBI taxonomy): domain Eukaryota; kingdom Metazoa; phylum Arthropoda; class Branchiopoda; order Diplostraca; family Daphniidae; genus Daphnia; species Daphnia sinensis. The sequence goes on along the minus strand of CM023195.1, from coordinate 7,663,464 downwards.
TGAAGCACTTTGGGAATATCCAAAAGATGAGCTCTACAAACGATGGCGGTCTATCATAGAGGAATACAATAATTGTTTATGAAACGTTTGGAAGAAATAAGTGTGCAATTCCTAGTTGTTCTGGGAGTAATGGGACCAAATATACAACTTGTTATTTCTTTAGCACACATACGTTGTTTGGTGCATGTTTATAAAAATGAATTCGAGTAAATGAATAATGTGGAACCAGGTGGAACGTTAAAATGGTCTTCGGTTTGCGCGCTTCACAACAGGAAAACTTTGTTGCGACAATTAGAGCCCGGGCCCGCCTAAGTCGGATTCGTTAGAAGATAGAACCTTGCCCTAGAAAAAGCTAATCGGATGAGTACTTCACCAACTGCAACATGAGGAGTGGTAGTAAAAATCAGAGGTGGCCCCAGAAACCATTCGGTAACTTCATTTAGTAACTCGTTAATGGTAACGGTACTCGTGATTTGTTTTTCGTCAAAATTACCAAGGCAACAGTATTACCGCGGTGCTTCGAGAAAGTACCGCAGCAATGATACAGTGTCCTGCACAAAGAAAAAGAACATCGATTTTTTAAATCTTTATATGTTGGTAGAGGAGTCGCGTTGACGCATATGAAAGGTAAAGACGCGTAAATAATTGCTTTATCAAAATATCTTTTCCCACCAGCCCCGATCCCAACCTCCTCATCAGCTACAAAGGCTTCCACCCTGCCAGCGAGATCGAACAAGACATAGGCCCTACAGCGTACAGCCCCAGGACGACTAATGCTTGCTTTGGGAGTAGACCTGTTTATTACACCAGCAACCAAGGACCAACAGCTTAAACTCCTGTATTTAAATCATGTACACAAGGACATAAGTTAAGTTAAGTTAACTGCTTCGTAACTAAATTCACTAGTGGCACAAGAATAACCGTCCACCAAGTACCCACTGAGGTGACTCAGAGGACGATGTCTATCAAAATCTCCTTGAATCGACAAAGGTACCGGCAAAATCGAGCAACAACTTCAAGGACATCATAGGGTGAAACAACAGCGGTATCCAGCATGATATGGCAAACTGCCCAGCCTCCCCACACTGCATCAATTGCAACGACAACCATCCCGCCAGTTTACGCACCTGCCTCGAATACCTCCAAATGAAAAATTCACTAAAAAACTCCCCAAGGAAATCAAAGAAGCTCTGTCTTAAAATTTTCATGGTAAAACATTTTAATTTTATGACGTAAAACTAGGAACTAACTTCCGCCTCAGTCTACGGACTAAAAAGGAGCACGGGCAGGGCCTAGGAGGCAGTTCCCGACGGCGCTCAACCGTGAATTATTATTTTATCATGTTATCACATCAGCATAGCTTCACAAAAAAAAAATTTTTTTGCTGAGTCTTAACTTATTCCCGCATGGAACAAAACATTCCTTATATCGCGTTATTAGATCCGTCTTTTGTGTGTTTTTTTATATAGCAGTGCCAAATGAGATTCGCTAGCATAATTTGAAGAGCATGAAGAGTAGACGGACAAAAAAATCGCAATAAAAGAGTGGCAGGGCTTTGAAAATACGCTAGCGCTACCTATACCCCGTCCTTGGACGGGCCCAATGCTACTAATACCTTCCCATAAATCATGCTCGTCGATGCCGCCAGTAGTCGCTGCCACTGCCAAACGGAAAAAGGTATGTGATTTTTCTTTTTCCCTACTACGGAGATGCTTCACACACCCGGGAAATGTTAGAAAACTAAGGCATTGAATTTTTTCATTTCATTTGTTAATTATAAGGAAAAGTTCTTAAAATCTCCTTATTCATTTCATCTGTATTGTTCCTGCCCTATATATGCAAATAAATTTATTTACAGAACCCCATTTCTTCCTCGTTTTTGTGATTGTTTTTTTAAATGGTAAAATGCTGCACGCAAAGTCTATACGAAAAAAAAAATTCTGTCCGTAATGAGTTAAGGTACAGCGTTTCACGATTTAAAAAAATCATCAAGAAAACGAGGAAGAAACTGGGTTTTGTAAAGAAATTTATTTGCATATATAAGACTGGAACAATACAGCTGAAATGAATAAGGAGATATTAAGAATTTTTCCTTACAATTAAGAAATAAAAATGAAAAAATTGATGCATTTGTTTTCTCACATTTCCCGGGTGTGTGAAGCATCTAAACAGTAGGGAAACGGAAAAATCACAAAATGTTTTCTACTTGGCAGAGGCAGCGACAACTGGCGGCATCGACGAGCAACATTTTTCATAATCCTCTCAGCAGGTATAGGACGATCTTAGTCTTTAACTTCGTAGTCTGTGTCCAAATCTTAGAAAGCCAGTTTTCACATTACGACATCAACCCAGATATGGCCATAATGAAGGGTAAAATAAATAAAGGCAATGCCGACCGAACTCGAAAACGATGGAACCGAAATGGCCAACATTAAAACACTAGAAGCAAAAGGGAAGAATCTCGTTACATCGATAATCAGAATCAGAAGATAAATTCAGAATCTCTCAAATCTTTAAACGAGGGCCAGCATTTATGAAACCTCAAATTAGACAGCCTATTCTCCCACCAAGCTTGCGCTCATCAATTCAAGAAAAAAAATGGCATGGAAGTTGATAGACCGGATGTAGAGCAACCAGAATCCGGAATACACCAATCTTCGTCTACGGTAGCCAACGCCAACCTTGACATACGAAATAAGAAATCCAAACTATAACCGTTCCCCAACTTCATCCCCCAAAAATTTGTATGGTCAAATTAAGCCAAATAAGGGGGTCTACCCAAAACAAATTGTTAATAGCGATTTTTTTAATGAGCATTTTTAATACCAATGTTTTCTTACTCTTTGTAAAACCCGCCCAAGAAAAAATAAAGGGATCAGTGGTGTCTTTTCATTTAAAATTTTTTATTTTAAAAATACAAAGACAATTGCAAGATTAAGTTACGTTCCAATTTTTGTTTAATTTCAATGTAATTTAGTATTAAAAAAAAATTAAAATCTATCGAAAATCGGTTAACCGCCGAAAATTTCTTTGCGCGTTTTAACATGGCGCTTATGGTTAAACGAAAAGTTTCATTTGTAACCTAAACGACCTAAAAATACAATCTTAGTCTCGTTTAATTCATTGTTTCTTCTACTTCACGTTTATATTAGTTATTTGAAGGCGGGGCCGATTTTTCTCTAAGTTATTCATGTTTTTAAAGACCCCCCAACCGTCAATTTCAGTTTTAGTAATCAACACACCCGCTGTGGGGCTTCTTGTCATAGCCGCTGCAATTTCATTTTGTCTCATTGTATACTTTTGCAGACTACAAATCCCAAAACGAACGTGATTGAAATTGGATTGAGTGTAACTTATTGAAATGTGATCTTATTTGTTTTAATGTTGTGTGGTGCGTGCGTGCGTTTACTTAGATTTTTCCATGGAGGGTGTGGCAAAAGAAACCGCAATTTGTGTTATTTGTGAAGTTTATGACAGAAGAGAATATTTAACCTGAGTAACAAGTAAAGGACTATCATCGTTGAAAGAAGTGTCGATAAAACGGCAAGAAAATCACAAAATCAACAAATTTGTTGATAATTGCCACGTCCATAAAAAAGTGGCAAGGATTATGTGGCACAAAGGAAAATAAGGTTGTTTTTGAAAAAAATTGGGTGAGGAAAGCCCGTGATGGCCACAAAAAACAATTGAGATGCTTTTCAATATATTGCTTTTTAGATTACTATTCAGTTTAATCTTTGCTCTTAAAACCATTCAGAAGTGCGCTGGAAAAGAGACAGTGAAAGAGGTTTGACTGTTTTTTGGGGATAATTCATGTCGCATACTACTGTAGAAATTGGTTTTGTTTTCATGTGCTGATCTAGCCATGAAATTTCATTCTTGAGCAGGTCGAAAAAAGACAGCATAAAATCCCCCAAAACCATCCCCCGCCTCCGCCTCCAGCTAGTACTTGAAGCAAGCCGATTGGGAAAACGGGAACAAATTCATTAATGAAACTATCGTAGTAAATTGTATCTTTCTAGATGTTGCAGAGATATCCATGAAATAAGTTAAACCCCATAACCAACAGATGCATAATAATAATAGCCAATGAGCATCCACAGGATATATAGGCAAGGAATACGAATAGGTGTGTTACCTATTTAAGAAAAGTCTCCTACATTGATGAACAGCTGTATTGTACACTTAAACTTTACCGCATTATAATACAGAATAAGAATTTAAAAAAAATTATGCTGCAAAAAAGTACTTTTCGAACCAAATCATAAGTTTTCGTTATCATTGGATAAATGACAATCGAATCCCAGGTAGTATAAACAATAGAGCAAAAGAGCAATAAAACTTCTGCTTTTAATGTAAGACAAAGACTACAACTCAAAGTTCCCAAGTTGTTTCACTGGGCACTGTAAAAAATTTGAACCCCCACTTAGGTTCACTTGTGACTGTGAGTGGGAAAATGTAAGTCCCCACCTATTTAGTGTGGTACCCCTCAAATTAGTGTAGTGGCACACGAATGACTTCACTTAAATTTAAGTGCACCAGTACACTTATGTGTATCGTGGGCCTAAGTGTACCCATAAAGTATACACCAATTCGTGGGTAATTTAGTGGGGCCTAAGTGGGGAGAAAGTGTACTCAAATTTAGCACACTTTCGTCCGGTTTCGTTCACCAAATACTACACCAATTCGTGGAATATAAGTGGGGTTATCGAACGTATATATATATATATAAATTTGAATTCAATAAACCAGAGATGTATAGGGCTGTTTGACATCTTTTTTGACATTTGTTGCCATCGTGGGAACACAGCAATCGATGGTAGATTTCGTCTGCTAGACTGCTACGAGAGAATTGTGATCGGTAGTTACACCGAGTAATCGGTAGTTAAACAATTAACTACAGATCACAATTCTGTCGTAGCAGATGGAAAATATATATCACATGGATCTGTATATCACATGGAAAAACCAAACAAAAAAAATACACAGCAAAGAAAAACAAACAAAAATTAGTTAACAATAGCGAGTACTCATGGGACATGTTATAAATTGCCATTTGATTTGATTGTGTGATCAAATCAAAAAAAAAACCATTGAGTTTGCCATAGCGTCATCGTCAGTTTCTGTAACATTATGGACTGTCAGAAAACCCTTTTTCAGCCTCTTCGTAACAGGATGACTTTCTGACGTTTTTCCTTGCGTATTGTTTGGCTTCCTTTTGCGTATATTATCCCTTCGGCGCATTTCCTTCAAGTGATTCTCAATGAACCCCCCAGCTTGGGGATAAAAATAAACATCATGATTTATTTGTATTTTTCGCTGGGGTTGCTGAAGCTTCGTGACGAGACAGGAAAAAGCTTTCACAATCGCCGCAGCAAAACTATGTTTCGTTTCACTTGAACGGTAATACTACAACGGTTTTTAAAAACCATATACTGACAGACAATCCTAACAATTGGAATCCTTTCATCGTTATTGATATAATCCTCGTTGCGCTCCATGAAACTTTTTACTATTTCTTTTCCTGTCTGCTGGTTGGTTAAAATCCTGATGATGTTAATATCCGTATTAAAAAAATTATCAAAGACATCGATATAGATAAATATATATATTGTAACGGGCGAATCCCGAACTAGAACCCGTTTATTGAAGCACGGCTACAACACACAAACAGCAACTCGAAAAAGGAATACACAACAATAAAAGAGAACCGAACTAGACTTATCTTCAAACACACGTACACAGTAAAATTAGCGAAATCTTGATTGGAAGCAGAAATTGTTTAACAGTCTTCTCCTAAAAATACTTGATACACAAATTGCTCAAAAAAAGAAAAAATTTATCCAGGTATGTTGAATATTCCAGTCTGAAAATCCTAAAAGATGCGAACAAAACATTAAAAGCCCTCGGACAGTCTGGACCAAGAGTAATAACAGTCTGGTCCACTACTAGGTTAAAGAACAAAGGATGTTCCAAAGATCCCAGAACAATAAGAAAAGGCTGCTTGTGATGGACAGAATCCTTTCCTTTAACAGCCTCAGCAATGGAATCGTTTTGCCAGAGTCATTTACTATGGTTACCCATCTCTTATGGCGGAAGTTTCTCTCGAAGGCGACGTCATTTTGACTGTTCGCTAAGGAAATGCCTCCATCAAACTCTATTTCCCCCCTGAAAATTGTGATGTGTCACAATCGCGCCACTAGCTGCGATAATTTCAACTTATTTAAAAAAAATGGCTTAATCTAAGCCATTGTACCGAAAGTGTGTAGTCTCGTCGTGTTTTGTTGGAGCTTGTTATCAAAGCTATCGCAAAATTTTATGAAACAGGAGCCCATTTTAAAGCTGTGGTTTGTGACGGCTGTGCCCCCAACAAATCCATGATGACACTTTTTGAAGTTTCTGTACAACAATCTGGTTCATGTTACGTTACACACCCCATTGACCCGAATCAGAAAATATATTTTTTTACTGATGTTCCTCACCTGCTGGAATCAACCAGAAACATTATCTACAAACACAAAATCGTACAGGTATATTTCCGTGATAAATATTTCTCTAAACTAATAACTGACATCCTCTTTTTGTATTATTATTTCGCTGGTGAATTGGTCAAATGGAAAATCAATGCAAACATCAAAGGGGATGAAGGTGTTAACTGCCTCATGTCTCTGGGAAAATGTTTTAAACAGCAAGCCAAAGCTTCTGGTATTGCAGTCTCAACCATAAAATAATGCCTGAAAGAAGAACTGTTAGAAGTGTTGAGTATTCGTTTTGTTGGTGATATGACATACCCTAAAGCAAAATCACACTATCTTGACGATATTGCCATGTATGAATTGTGTGGATATTTGGTCCATGCTCGTCCTAGTCTTACAAATTGCCAAGATTGTAAAAAGTCGATTGTTGTAGATGAATTAATTTTGCCAAATGATTTTTCAGGGGCGGACCTCACAAAAATGAGATCAAAAGGCTTTTTGACGTTTTTTACTATCCCTATGTTTAAAACCATTCGGGAAATTGAGGGTGTTATCAAATGGCATTTTAATAACCCAGAACATTTCTACGTTCTTGATACATTCCAACATTGCATTACAAAAATTTTTGGTTTGCATTGAATACCAATATTCTGTGACCAACATCGAGAAGCTTTGATACCTTACATGGTAATGGAATATACGAAGATTAGTCATCACTTTGAAGCGAAAAGACTGAACAATATCCTATTTTCCAAGCAAAAAGCTAACGTAAAAGCTAAATTCAAGGAAGGAAAGCTCGCTTAATGTATTCCATGTCTAAATGTTTTGTAATTGATGTTGACACCATAATAAAATCGGTTGGTTGCCTTCAATTCAATTATTGTTATAAGATATTTATTTGTATATCTTAAACGTAGACTATCCTGCACAAAAATCCGAACAGCGATTTGAATTTCAATACCAATTAGTTGATGTCAGAATGAAATTTTTAAAGATCTTCTTTAAGAGCTATACCAGGCAGGTTGCACCTATTAGTGTACCACTTGATAAGTGTGTGGTACACTTAACAAATTCTTTGAAGAAATTCCCGTGCCAGGCTGCAGGCACTTTCTTGTCTGGACATGTCGAATTGTTGGGCGTATGTGTGTACAATCCTGCCTGCGGCAAATTTTTGCGAACACCATCTTTCACAATTCCCATGCATCACACCACGATTGCACTACAAATGCATACTAGGCTGTCCCTAACTTAAACTGTTATCGAAACTTGAAGGAAAATGGAAACGCAATTAGCAGCTATAACCTTGGTGGAATCTTGGTGGAACCGCTAGAATTGCTTCTAAATTTTACAAATGAATCCAAGACATATGTAAGGCCACGCCATGTTGTTTAGCATCACCCTTGATCTTATTGCATCTGTTATTCTTTTATGAAAACCAAGTGTCTTTCTCTAATCGTTTTAATGTTCTGCAGCAACTTAGTAAGGTACCACAATCGAAAAATAAAATATGTTCTTGTAACCACTTTATA